>OZ010687.1:9212649-9298101 GCA_963932265.1 Thymelicus lineola | reverse complement strand
CTGCCCTTTATCATTTCAACTAAGATTTCTTCTATGGTTTATTTCATCGTGAATCCAACTTCGTCGAAACACAGATATTTCTTTACGGACTGAGTGACATCGAGCCTCACAGAGCAACTGTATTCTGAGCATCGAGCCTACTCGAGCTTCCTAACAGTACCAACCGTCGCTGAGTAAAGAGATATTTATTTATAGATAGATATTTATGTCAACTTTGTCGAGCATAAGAAACATTGGCAATAAGAAACATTGTACGACAAATTATAATACAACTTTTATAGGCTCGCCGCTCTGATTTTTAACTCAATTCTTTCTTTAACAAAGTTAGCATTCAGTGAAAGTACACCAGCACAA
This sequence comes from Thymelicus lineola, assembly GCA_963932265.1. NCBI lineage: Eukaryota > Metazoa > Arthropoda > Insecta > Lepidoptera > Hesperiidae > Thymelicus > Thymelicus lineola. The sequence goes on along the minus strand of OZ010687.1, from coordinate 9,297,747 downwards.
GACTAATGAACCTAAAACTTTAAGTAGGTAATTAAAAATTAAATACGGTGTCGTTGTAAGCCCAAAAAAGCAATAGTAATGAAATCTATTTATATACATCAATGATCAAAGTATCATTCAAACCGAGACGTAGTAGGAGTTCCGCTCGGTGTTGCCCGTAGAAGGAAATTGACATTGTATAATTTCCTTTTTCGTCCTCGATAACCCTGTATTGGAACAAGGTTCTCAGATGAAAGGCCAAGTGTACGATTTTTCTTAGTAATTATTTTATGCAGTACGTACATAATTACTACAAGTGTTTTTATTTTTGATCACGTGAATACAATAAAATGGTCTCGTTGGTAAATCATAATGATCAGAAGTAACATAAGTGTAAAAGCAACATTAAAATTAATAATTTATTATTAATAATGACGACCCTGTATCCTAGTTGGTAGCGACCCTGTCTGCGAAGCGAGGCTCCCAGGTTCGATTCCCGGCCAGGGCAGATATTTGTATGAGATAAATATTTGTAATCGGGTCATGGGTGTTTTGTGACGTGTTTTATGTGTCGTCCATGCCACCCACGATACAGGTAAAAAAATACTGCAGGAGTACGAGTGTGTTTCTTTATAGCCTGAAGGGCAGACGAGAAAGCATACGGGCCACCTGATGGTAAATGGTTACCGTCGCCTATGGACATAAGCAATACCAGAGGAATTTCCAATCAATCATCTCGAGTGACGTACAGTATCGGCGTCATTTAGAGGCCAAGGCTAAGCTGGCTTCCAAGAAGCTTGGTGTCCTGAACCGGGCTAAGCAGTACTTCACTGCGAGGCACCTGCTTATGCTTTATAAAGCTCAAGTCAGGCCCCACATGGAGTACTGCTCGCGCCCCTGGGCAGGGACGCCACAATACCAGCTTAACCCATTTGACACCATACAGAAGCGCGCGGTCCGAGTTGTCAACGACCCACGAGTCACTCACAGGTTAGAACACCTGAGTTTCAGAAGAGAAATCGGTTCTCTCTGCATGTTCTATCGATTTTACAACGGTGAGTGCTACGAGGAATTGTTCGGCTTGATACATAGGTCTCCTTTTCATCATTGCACCACTCCCCGAAGATTGAAGTTCCATCCACACAGATTGGACTCGTGGAGAACCTCTACAGTCCAATTTTCACGAACTTTTTTGCCACGTACGTGCAAACTGTGGAATGAACTTCTTTCTGAGGTATTCCCAGAGCGGTATGACATAGGGTTCTTCAAATAAGGTGTAAAAAGAGTTCTCCTTAAGGGCCGGCGTTAGTAAGCGTTAATAATATAACATAATTAGTTATAATTAAATTTATTTAATATTGTCAAAAGCAGTGTTAGTTATGTTAAAAGCTGATTGGTATGATTACGATTTGAATTTTGAGGTGATTTAATTAAAAAAAATATGAATCCATCAGAATAATTATGAAGGCAAGTTATTATTATAAAAATATTAATAGACAGGCAGGTGTGCAGAAGTTGGCAACGCGGGCCGCTATGATGTGACACGCTTCTGGACTAATTGTGTACGTAATAAAGTGTATATTCTGTCGTTTATTTTTATCATGATGAGTGCACGCCCTCATGGCATCATAGCGGTCGGTTATGATGATGTTTTGTCGCGAACATTGTCGCTAATGTCTCTTGCTCATTGTCTCTTCACACACATGGATTCACTTTACTTGCCAAAATTGTGACTCAAACGTATTTCTCGAGGTATTTTTGCTGCAATGCTAATTTTGAATCGTGATTCATGTGTATGAGTTATTGATTTTATGACATAATTTATTGCGGGCATTACGAGTTGTCGGTGATCTGTCGCAATTAATCACGACAACTCATGATTTTTTCATGTGACACGAGGGACAAGTAGGCGTAGAACGTGGTAGAGATCATCTAATTTAGAAATGAACGCCCCCTCCACTGAACATTACCACAACCTGTAAAAGGAAGTCTTTGGGTAAATATAAAATATTTCCTAAATGTGTCCACTTACGCATAGCAATAATGTTTAGTGGAGGGGCTTTCACTTTTAAATAAACTCTATACCTATTGACGATTAACTTTAGTACAAAATATGTTGGTTAATATTTTATACATGGGGTAGTTTAGTTGTTATTAGGTTAGAAATATCTAATACCCGTTAATATTCTTGATTCTCAAATCAACTATGAATCGACAATGCTCGTCTGCTATTTTAATGGGAAAGCCATCTACTTAGACCATCAATGAATCAAATTGTTGTGAACATTATTATTTACTGCAGCAATAACGAAACAATTTGGTAAACATTTAGATATAGTTACGCACTAAGTATATAAACAGGCCCACACGTTCTACATTATATCAGGAACCTCTTTGAAAAATTTCATGCTTCTTGTCATGTTTGTCTGTTAGTCAGTTACAATTTGCGTATGACGATGATAAATCACTGTCACTTACATTTATTGATGATAGGCAATTGTACGAACTTTCACAACAGCGTTTCGACAGGTAAAAAAAGTATTATACTGAAATAATACATAATGATAATAATAATAATACATAATGAAGCGCTCATAGCAGTTTGCGTCGATCTTAAGTGATCGACAAAGTTAAGCAACAGCGAGCGCGGTCGGTAGTTGGATGGGTGACCGCTAGTGGCAAAAAATTCTTGAGCGTTTCCGTGTTTCGGAGGGCACATACAGCCGTCGGTCCCGGTTGTTATCATATGATAACAGTCATTAAGCCATGTCGGAGGCCCTCGGGCGGTTTGAAAACTTTCGACACTCGTTTTGGCCACTAACCCCTCCACCAATCCGCACTGGAGCAGCGTGGTGGAGTATGCTCTAGGCCTCCTCAAGAGGAGAGACTCGTGCCCAGTAGTGGGCCATTAATGGGTTGAAGCCAATACATAATGTGATTTTGTGTAATTACTTATGTTGTGTAAATGATTGAAACCAACGTCATGTGTGTTGAATGTGTGTTAAGTAGACATCGGATTATATGCATTTGCATGTTTGCATATGCAAATGCATAAAACGCATTTTTTGCATCATTATATATTTTAGTATTTTTTCACTGATAGTGCTTATTCAGCGTTAAATGTGGTATATGTAGAAGAACCCGGGTCTTGGAGATGATAAGATTAACGCATAAATCAACGTCACCAGCGGGACTCTGGCTGAAGAGATTTCTGTAGAAATTACGCCACAAGTTTTGCCCAGTAACGTCAGTTGATGTAGAGAGGTATTTTTCAGCCTACAAATTAATAGTGACAAATAATAATAATAATAATAATAAAATCTGTTTATTGCCATATAAAATTACATAAACATGGTTGTACTTATGGTTAAAATGAACATAAAAATAATTAAAATTAAAATAAAATGGCAATAGGAGCTGGCTCAGCTTTTGCTAACGCGGGGCTGGGCTCCCGTGTAGCGCTGGTTTTCAGCCAGTCCTTCCTCCCTAAGATGTTGTGCGGGAGTTACGATAGTCAATCCCCCAGTTACCAGCGGATAACCTTTTGCCAAATGTAATTAAATGTCAAAAAGGAAAATATATCTTAAATTACAAAAATAAATACATTGACATTAAAAAAAATACAATGAATAAATAAAAAAAAATAAATTACATAAAAAAAAATTACATTAAAAAAAATCACATTAAAACAAATTAACATTCCATCAAATTAAATATGTAACATTAAATTAATGAACAAAATTGAATAACAGATTATAAATTTTATATTAAAATGAATTATCTGCATTAAATTGACGTTGACCTAACTCTCGTTTGCATTTCATTCTGCGTGTGTGTGTGTGTGTGTGTGTGTTTTGTGTGTTTTGTGTGTGTGTGTGTGTGTGTGTGTGTGTGTGTGTGTGTGTGTGCGTGTGTATGCGTGTGTGTTTAATGTATTTGAGTGAGTGATTGTTAAGGGCTATTTATTGCTTTAAAGAAATCTTTTAACTTTAAACATTTCCAATAGGCATGTTTTAAGTTTTCGGCAGCAAGCTGTTTCTTAAGTAGTGCCACTTTATAGTTGGCTTTAAAACATTTGGTGCTTAATTTCTTCCTCAAAGGAGGGGGAAGGTCATTCCAGATTCTTGCTGCCGCAAACTTAAAACAACCCCTAAACCTTGTGGTGCTGTGTTTTGGCATATTTAATAGGCTTTCTATATTTTTACGACGACTTCTAAGGGAGTGATCTTTAACCCAGTTAAGTTTTTCGAAAAGATATTCCGGTTTCTTGTTCCAGATTATTCTGTGTACCGTGCAAGCAAAATGAAGTTCCCGTTTAGCTTTCATATTAAGAATGCCTTTCTTGTTTAGGTACGGGGTTATATATTGATTTCTTGGGACATTATAGCAAAAACGAATGCAAGCATTTTGCACCCGCTGTATTGCTCTTTCTAATTTAGCATTTAGTCTTGGACCAAAAACGGTACTGCAGTAATTGAAATGGGAAAGACAAAACGGGACAGACGAAAATGGGACAAAACGTCATAAAGCTGTAGAAAATTTAGGAAAAATATGTAATCGTTTACTGTCACAAGAATTACAACAGATTGATTAAATTAAAATATTATTATACATATACGTATAATATAATACAGAAAAAAATGTAAATTTTGATAAATTAATTACTATTTTGATTGAGCATATTTTGTCAGTTTGATAGGTAGTGCATGTAATCCGATGTTATCACTAGATAAGTGAAACTCTTCTATGCATTAAATGACCTATTAAGTATTAATATTCCGTGAAGCCTACTTGGCTATGTACCTTCCTCTTGCTTACTCAACCGCCAATCGATTCGTCGAGTTCCAGCTGGGGGCCTGAGAGATACTTACTCTCTTTCTTTCTTTTTCTACCTTTTTTCTTGGCCATCATCGCATCCTTTCATCAACATCAGGTGTATCGTCACCTTTTTTGAAGGCTAGTTACACAAACGAAACCTCGGGTCATCAGAGCCATTATATAATAAGTAGTTATGAAGAGCAGAACTTCTGACACTTGGGATAACTACAACCCCATCCACTAATTCGTACTGGTGAGCTGTGAATGTGATGTCATGTAAACGATGCTTTGTACCTCTGAATGGTCCTTATTAGCAGTTTACTGTCTGATATTTCATCATGAATGGCATAATGGAGGATGACAGTGATGTCATGATATACCTAAATGGAAAGCGTTTTCAGGGAAAAGTATACGAAGGATTGGCAGGATTGATAATAATATGTAGAATTTAAAGACTATGAGAGTCAAGTCAGAGTTTGAAAAATATTAGGTGTGAGCTAAATATACAGATAACATTTTACTTAACTATTTAATATATGTAACAAAAAGTATATAAAAATAAATAATAATGATTTTCACAAGGGTTAATGTAAACTACTAAATGTATTATGAGCTCTTGAACTAGTCTTTGTAAACATTTCCTAAAAGCTAAAGCAGGAATATGATATTCTTTGTAATGACTATCAAGCTAAAATCATCTTTTTACAGGAAATTAATTACTCACAGAAACATAGGCAGACTCCACTCTTTAGTTTGAAAATGGGACAATATCTGAATGACTGACATCAATGCTTCTTGAAAACTTGTAATAAAATCACTGGTAGTTGTATTCACTACACCTGTAATAAGGATTAATTAGTCCAGTCAAGGAATGACTCAAAAGAGGGTATAGAGTGCGTGAGCGGGAACCTAAGCGATTTCTTCAGAAACTTGTTCAGGGTGCTTAGGGTGATAAAATACTAAAAGTCCCCGCGTCTAGGAGGTGAGCCGGAGGGAGGGGGGGGTTACAAAGGTCTCAATTTTAGGTTTTTCGCCAATATCTCAAAAACGGTGCGTTATAGCGCAAAATGTTCTAAGATGAAATGAAAGCTTATAAAATTCTCTATAACTTTAATTCTATACACTTTTTCCGTATCTCCAACCGTTTTTGAACTATACGCTCCAGAAATGAAGCAATTTAAGTTATTCAGCGTGATAACAGCGTGATTCACATCAGCTGTCGTAAAAATGACACCTGAACTGATACCATTAAAAAGATGTTAGGCAGGCATCTTTATATAACGAAGAGGCAGTTCCGTTGTCGCTCAGATTTTCTGCTGCACCAATTGACTTCAAGAATCATTGTTTTTATGTACATATTGCCTCAATGAAGATATAAAAAAGCCTTTGAAAAAAAGTCGCGTTGTACATTCAGTTGAGACTCTAGCTAGCAGCTATTGTATCAAGCAGGTATGTTCTTCGAGAAATGATGCCTGGTGTAACGAAGTTCTTGATATTTTTTCTTGCATTACCGATATTGTTGCTGAAGGAGCAAAATATCACGAAGACACTATTACTCACTTGTGAAGCCTGTCAGTTACCCAAAACTCTACAAAACTGAGATCTCTAGAGATACCCATGTCGTAGAGGCTATGGAAGAAATATTTGCTTACATGGATTACTTTCCCACGATGAAATACTCGTTTTTTTTGTTTGTTTTTGTTAAAAGGCTTTTTTATACCTTCATTAAGGCAACATGCACATAAAAAACAATTATTCTTGAAGGCAAATGGTGGAGCAGTAGGTCTGAGCTGCGACTGCCCTGCCTCTTCATTAGATAAAGATGCCTGCCTAACGTCTTTTTAATGGTATTTACTTCGGGTGTCCTTTTTACGACAGCTGATGTAAATCAAAAGGGATGTCAAGTCAAGGAAACTTCGATATTTGCCGTCTTTCCTTTCCTTACTAGCTTTAATACGACCCGGTATTCCCTTTCCTTTCCCTCAGAGACATCGTTACTTCCTTCAACGACATTCTCGTCATACAAAATGCATACAGGACTCTTATTAGTACTCATGTTGGATAACCCAATTGTGTTACTAATAACAGTGTATGTATATCTAAAAAATAATATTTTGGCTGCCCCCAGCTACCACCAGCTAGGCTACCGTGCCAGACAAAATAAAATTGCGAAAACCTATAATAACATAAGCCCGAAGGCAAGTATACAATATCAATAGGAGTTTTAGCCAATAAGGTCGCGTTTCCTACAGCGAGCATTAAAGATATTGAGCGAAAAGAAATCTTCATCAATATCATGATTGTTTTCCCGCCTCTGCTCAGTTATTCACTGTTATAAAAAACGCGATTTCTTACTGTTACTGCCTTTACTACGTGGAGGTACTCCCAGCTTAGGTAACTATAAATTTTAAGATAATTTTCGCATCAGGTAATGGTTATCACGCTGAATTACTTTAATTTCGACATTTCTGGAGCGTGTAGTTCAAAAACGGTTGAAGATATAGAAAAAGTGTACAGAATTAAAGTTATAGAGAATTTTATAAGCTTTCATTTCATCTCAGAACATTTTTCGCTACAACGCACCGTTTTTGAGATATTGGCGAAAAACCTAAAATTGAGACCTTTGTAACCCCCCCCTCCCTCCGGCTCACCTCCTAGACGCGGGGACTTTTAGTATGTTATCCCCCTAAGCACCCTGAATAAGTTTCTGAAGAAATCGCTTAGGTTCCCGCTCACGCACTCTACAACTACTTTATTGACTGTACTAAATGATAAGAAGTAACTAGTTCGGGAAATACCAATTACAAATTGACGTTCAATTTCATCTCAATAATTTAACATCTTTAAGAATCGAAAGTGAACATTATAAATTGTTTGTTTACATTTCACGTTTAACGTTGCCGGTTGAAAGTAAGAATTACATAATATGTAAACAAGTGTGCATGCAATGAGGATGAGTTAGTTCGGGCTTCTTGAGGAGACAATGTATTGGAGGAGTGGGTAGGGATCGATGGGGTCTCGGGGTGGTAGTGTAGAGGGCGGCGGACGGTCGCCCCTCCACTGGGGCCGTGTGCAACCCGTATAGACTTGGATGGCACGCTGCCCTCGCGCATCATTCGACCTCCGCGCAGCGCAGTCTCGGCACCACCGCCTTGCAGATCACGCGTCCGGGAGATCGACTCTCGTAGCGACTAGACGAACAGGTCCGTGCCCCGGTGAAAGTGATATCGTATCGACTAACAACACGACGAAATCGCGAGTGATTTCTTGGATTCTTCCTAATGCGGTCTATTAATAGCGATGCAGTGCCGCTCCAGTGGCGTAACTTTACCTGGACGGCCCAAATTAGGAGCGCAGGAGCGACACCCACGCGCGCCCGCCCTTCTCCACGCTCTTTACGCCAACCGCTTCTACCATTCGAAGGGACCCCACATCCACAACCTACCGTGCGGGACATGTGCTTGAGCTATAAAGTGTCAGTTTGGATGCAATGGATGTAGTGCACAGATTTGGATTTCGGCCAACAAACAAACCGTTCATTATCATAAATTTTGCTACATAGCATCAACAAAATTATTTTCTTAAGTGCATTTATGCCGGTTACGTAAAAGGATCATTATGCAAATTAGTACTTGACGAATGATTGATATTTAAATTTTAAAATTCATTCAAATTCTCCAAAAATGTTGTCCGTTGACCGATTTTCAAATCGCTAAGAATGAAGTAAAAAGAAAGGCGGTAGATCGGATATGGGCGGGCTGCGCCGGAAGTTCGATCTATTCCTAACTAGGAAGACTAACTAGTCTTAGTAATGAGTTTATCCGACTTTGACGCAGTGTTTTTTTTATATTTTCAGGATAAGTTAAGCGAGCACAATGCCTTTCAAACCTGCAGATAACCCGAAGTGCCCAAAATGCGGCAAGTCCGTATACGCCGCGGAAGAGCGCGTTGCCGGTGGACTCAAATGGCACAAGATGTGCTTCAAGTGCGGTAAGAACTATTTTATGAATTATAATACTTTATAAAGTATAAATGATAAAATTTATAGTAACAAGTAAGACCGATCATGCAACACAAGTAGCAATAAATGCATTGGACATGGAATAATATTTCATTGAAAGACTTGTCCTTTGCTAGGTGACACTAAAACAAATATCCACATGAGTCAACCAATATCATATTTATTTATTCTTGAATTCGATGCAAAATAACTTGGTAAGAAACATTAACTTTATATAAACTTGGTAATATTGTAAAATAAAGAATAATACTATAATGGATAAACAATAAATGGACCGGCTTTTACTTTGCGGCAAAGTATCATTTTATTAGAATAGGTTTATGGAATGAAACAAAAACATGAGTATTCTTATGCCATTGGGTATGTGCTCGATGGCCATTGGTAAATATTTTTGAATGTTTACACTTGAGTAAACAATAATTACATAAGTAACCCATAAGTAATAATTACATAAGTTACATTATCAATAAATCGATAACTGTTCTAGAGTGGCGTGGAACTGTGTAATACAATATAATTATGTGTAGATATGGAAACGTCAAAAAATAATCAACTTCAAAGAAATAATCTCAAATACAAACATATATATCAATTATGTCATAGCAATATCAATATTGTCATAGCAATGACATACTATCCATCCATCAGCCCTTGGAGGTCCACTGCTGGATATAGGCCTCCCCTAACTTGCGCCACTGACCGGTCCTGAGTACAATAATACATGTATAATGTTTGAGGATATCAGACAATTCCTCATGGATCCACCTAAAACCCTGGATACCAAAATTTTAAATGAACTAAGAAGTGGGACCTATCTGGAAGTTAGTTTTATACTTCCAAATCGGTTGATAAATATCGGTTAAAAATCCTTTCATAAATGTTATGTATGAATTTTTTCGCGTTGTTTTCTTTCATTGTTAAAACAAGTGATAAAAATGAGTATTTTAATAAGTATTTTACGTTTGAAGGTAGAGTAGCGACTCTACTCTGACTCTACCAAGGCAAGCGTGCCTTGCCTTGATTCGTCGAGCACAGTTATACTTACATATTGGAGCCAAGAGTATTATTGTTTTATAATTTTTTTTGTAAATATGTTTTTACGTACGTATGTTAAAAGTTGAATGTTTTTTGGCATAGGACATAAATTACCGAACAATTTATAGGAAGTCAAATCAATGCAAATCAGGGTTGCCACCTGCCCCGATTTTGCCGGGATAGTCCCGATTTCGAAGACATTGTCCCGCGTCCCGACGGCCTATCGATTTTGTCCCGATTTTTGATAATGTGTGAATTTTTTCTAAAATTTCATAAATAAATACAAAAATGATGTAGAATTATTGAAAGCGGCCCGTAGCAATAAGAAATATATACGAAAAAATAATTATAAAAAATAAATACACAGAAAAAACACAAAATAAAGTTTTATTTTCTTTAGTCTGACTCATGGGTCATATTGGATTGAACCAAATTCCGAACTAGTCCGAATGTCTCTGATGACCGCCCGATTGTCCTGATTTTTTTCCCCAAAAGGTGGCAACCCTGATGCAAATGCCGGTGATTATCCGTCATCGCGTTGTAATAAGACTTTATTACTATAAAATAGTCATGACAGTCATAGACAACATAGTTAAATGGTTTCTAATAATAACATTAATATTAAAAAAGAAGATTTTTGTTTTTTTTTCAACTTGGTAGGATAAAAGAAAGTATTAGTAGTTGCAATTTAGCTTGAAAGGTCTTGTGATTTTATTTAGGAAGGTAATGTTATGTTAGGGACGCTGTGTTCCCACGTAAAGAAGGAAAGAAACAAAGAAACATTTATTCACTCGCAAGCATGCAACAACATTAAGGTCTATGATAGGATATATTATAAATTAAAATTAGACTGATTGAAATTGAAGTTGCAGCCGCCAACAGAAAAGGGTCGCACTCAGAAATGTACGTAGTGGGTAGTAGCTGTAGTTTCATTCTGGTTATTACCAAGAAAATTTTCGATTTTTCGTAAACGAGAGCTCTAGAAAGAAGGATGGACACAAAGACCATAACGTAAAAGACCAACATGAATTTAAAAAAATATGTGATACAGATAAAAAACAACATAAAAACATGAATTACAAAACATAACCATGGAGTATAGAGGGAGACCCATCCCTTATGGTGGGAAAGTTGAAAAAGTGTCCAGCTGCATACTGAAAATAGAGGTTCCAGTACCTACTACCATCATTCTACGACAATAGTGCTGGCATGGGAATAACTACGATATGAACATAGCTGTTGTAGAAGTTTTCTGAGTTCAATAAAATTTATCCTAGGCTACTGCAGCGCCACCTATTATTGGACACGTTTTTACGGACACTTTTCATACACAGAAATGGCTCTCCTTACCCTCCATGAAGATAAGATACCGAATGCTTAAGTAATTTGATCACATTCAATTATGACAGCGAGTTGTTATATCATGTCAGCTGTGGCAGTGATTAAGTACTCTGTGGTGGCAGTGGCAGCCTAATCTTAGATGTAGGTTAGGTTACCTTTGAGGACTAACATTGGAAAATCATAAATGTGGGCCAATTATAGAGACCTCGTTGATGGTGAAAATATACGAATGGTTTGATATAGTAACTGAGTTGAAAAATCTTACCATATATAGATTGATAGTCTCCACCTTCCGTCTAAGGGAGACAATTTTTAAAGATATTATATCTTTTGCCAATATTTAACAATAAAACTATTTTAAAATATTGAATGTCCATTTTACTTTAAACTTCTTTATTGGCATGATTTCTAAAAAAAATCTGCATTGGACTAATAGTTTAATAACTCTATGTACTTGCTGTCATTTGTAGAGAATTTGTAGTCTATAGATTTGTACCGGTGACGTTCAATTCTTTAACCTTTTTTTTAAATTTCGGTAGGAGGACACTTAAATAACGAAAAAAAAATTTTTTTTTAGAATATTTGTCTTTCTGTCTGTTTTTCAATCCATGAAAACCCGTGAACGGATTTCGATGTTTTAGTCATCAACTAATATTTCGCATCATATTTTAGAAAACTTTGCATCCCGTGCAATATTCCCTTGGGAAAAGGGGATGCATTTGTTTTTGAAGATATTTTATTTGTGAGTCGGATATATTGTATTGTCACTCTGAAAACCAGCGGCCGTGGCTTTTCCGCGATTATAATGCTAAGCGTGATCCCTTTTCAGCTATTATCTTACGTTTAAGTGTTGTATTGTTTGTGTATAATTTTTTGCTGTAGATAATTTAGGTGAAATAAACATTTCTTTCTTTCTTTCTTTCATTTTAAATTTTCAAAGGGTTTTTTAAGAGCAACAAACTTTCCTTGCTTAAATGAATGGGATACATATTTGCCAATCTTTCAATAATGTGGAAGAAACAGGTTAATTTTCATTTTTCAAAAACCGCTTTTCCCAAAGCGAAGTACTTAATTATAATATTTTTATTGGTGGATCCCCTATCGCCAACTTACCATGACCAGCGCACCTTTAAATATAAAAAATATAAAAATTGAATGCAATGTTTATTTTGGTAAAAGGCTTAGATACGTTTTGTTAGCGGACCTCAGGTTGGGACAGGCTGCTCAACTTATTTATGAAAATCAAAAATATCTCTAGTGCACCATTAAAAATCTATTAATAAAAAAAAATTGGTATTTTTCTCTTTTATGTGCCTGCCTTCTGATCGTGTCTATCTAATTTCTTAATTATGCAGGTATAACGAATAAGACAATAAAATTACCTAGACATCACTCTCACATCACTAAATCATTTCGTTTTATATTTCCACAGGTCTTTGCCAGAAATTGCTTGACTCCACCAACTGCACAGAACACGAAGGTGAATTGTTCTGCAAAGTATGTCATGCACGCAAATTCGGACCCAAAGGCTACGGCTTCGGCGGAGGCGCCGGTTGCCTGTCCATGGACGCCGGTGATCACTTGAAGGATGGGGCGTAAGTACCAATGATATCTGACTCCCGCCGCCCGCGCCACTGAGGGTCTTTCCTTATCTGAGGTCGCACAGACGATCGGCCCCCGGGCCCGTATGTAACAAATTAACCGCGTGTATATAAACTCATACAAAGTAGTAAAAGCGCGCTCGCCTGTACATTACGCGCCGCCTGACACGTGCATGACCAGTCTCCGTTTATGTCACAACAGGAATTGAGCGAGCAGCCACCAGCAGCTAGCGAGCCGCCGGCGCTCACCTCGGCAACCAGCGGCGCCTCGCAAATACCATACCGTACTTTAATCTACTTTAGTTAGGATTATTTATTCGCTATCGCTTAATTTATTTTGTTTATCGGTCTATTTATTATTTATAAAAAAATGTATTAAAAGAGTCGACCACACAGTTTGACTTGTGTTTATGAGTCGGAGCGCGGTCGACGCCGGCGCGGGCCTCCGGCGGCCGCCGCGCAGGCCCCCGCCGGCTCGGGTGCGTTCCGACCTGTTCTATCCCCCTTACCCCCGAACCGGCGACCCTAAGACAGCGGAGCAACGGTGAGACACCTAATTTGTAAAGCCATAGCACGGCTTCGCAACGCTCCAAACGCACCATGGCATTAAGGCATGACTAGTCTATCACTGTTGTTTGTTCGTAACTTTCAAGGCAACTACTGACCTTCTCTAACTCTCAGCTAACGCTTGTATTAGCTTTAATCGGATCTAATATAAATGTGATGGGATAAGGAAAGTGCCCTCTATGTCGATTATGTGTAGTCTGTGTAGTGAGGCTATTACACGGGCCGGTGCGGAGCGGGCGGCCGGGAGCCCTTACCTTCTCCCATTACGGCGGAGGTGCGCCGCCGGCATCTACAGCTTCGCCACCATCCGTGTGGACGGTCTAGACCTAGGGATGCCCGGAGTGCTCCGGCATCCAATAGCCTTTTAACATTCCTTCTGTCGTTGTCATTGCTCGACCAGCCATTTTAAATGCACAAAAACCTATGACTGATATAACATCCTCGTACAGGGAACATGCACGGACCAACGGTGCTTGTTTGGAGTCGCGTGTGATCGCTAAGGCACCACCGGGTGAAGGTTGCCCTCGTTGTGGAGGCTACGTCTACGCTGCGGAGCAAATGTTGGCTCGCGGAACGGTAAGATTCCGATTTAAAATTTAAATACATATACAGCTATACTCTCCAGTTACTCAGTTTTTGACCTTACTAAGTTAAGGCTTTTAAATAACTTCAGATTAAGTATAGTTTAATATTGTTTAATTAAATTAATTCACTGGTTACAACACGATAATAATAATATGAACACTCAGGTGTTGTTATATCGTAGGGATATCACAAGCGCTGCTTCAAATGCAGAAATTGCAACAAAACCCTTGATTCCATGATACATTGTGATGGACCAGATGGTGACATATATTGTCGAGGTATTTAAATGTTGCGTTTCCCTAATTGAAAATTTCCAATATGTGAAAGGATAACCTGATTTCTCATTGTGATAACAGCGTGTACCCTGTAGAAGTGTAGGCAGATCATGTTTCCTAGCATGTCACCGTATACCTTTACTGTATGTCCAGGCGTGGCACAGGGAGTGCTTCAAATGTGGCGAATGTCAAAAGCGGCTGGACTCTACGAACTGTTGCGAGGGGCCTGATAAAGACATTTACTGCAAAGGTTCGTTTAACGAGGCTCAGAAATGCCGTTTATCTGAATTTTATCTACGCTTACAACAGTTCTATCTCGATTCTCTGAAAAATTAATTTACTTTCGTATTCCTAACATTTAATGCAAATTTTTATTAATTAAATTAACGCATATATTATATTTTATGCATGATCCCCTTGTTTTTATATGTATATTTAATATTACGTTTCTTCCTATAGTATGTTATGGGAAGAAGTTTGGGCCTAGGGGCTATGGGTATGGAAAGGGAGCCGGTGTGTTGCAGAGCGACCCTTACGCCAATGGGTAAGAAGATATTTGGGTGTCGGTAGTCGATTTACTCATCTGGCGAGGGCACAGCATTCATAGAATTTGGGCACAGTATTCCATTCCTCAAAGACATGCTATGCACTCTTCAGAACTTTATTAACGCTTATTTGCTTTCGCTTAGGATGCTACGCACAAAAATTTGGGCCAAGGGGTGTCGGACACGGGGGAATGTCATCCTTGGGTCTTATGTGTGACATAAAGGACGTAGAAAGACAAAGGTAATACATAATGTGTAACCGATATCCTACATGAACATCTCAAAACTTGGCCCCCTTGTGAACTAATAACATAGAAATATCATTACTTGCTTATAGAGGCTTAGCAAAGCGTGTGCATTGTATCATTTAACACATCCTGTAGTATTTTAGAAACAGAACAATTTAATAAATTATTTCACTGTCTGCACAGTCCTTTTCGGGAGTTTCAAGACATGTAAACATTATACTTCTCGGATTACACGACAGGTTTAGGTTATTTCTATCACATAGTCACTTTCATAAAAACAGCTTATAATACAAACAAGAGGTGGCAGAATGCCAATGTGAAAATAGAACGTGCTCTCCGCTCTCGTACGAACTAATTTTATAAGGCGGCACTAGCCACGCAAGTGAGCTTACAACATATTTAATGTGCTACGGATTCCGCTCATAAAATATTATATATTCTTCCTTTCAAATATATTTTTACTGATAAAAAAATGCTCGTGAAATTTTAGTCGGAAGAAATAAACTTTTGTTGATATAGCGGAAAATTTATCTTTAGAAAAGAACGACTCTACATCACTCTACATCAAATTATTTTTATTGTAATTTATTTATTGACTACTTTGATATTTCAAGTATTTTTTTATTCAAACGAAACATCTATTTCAGCCTATCTCGTAAGATTTATGATTAGGATAGGTTTTTAACCCCCGACGAAAAAAGATCGGTGTTATAAGTTTGACGTGTCTGTGTCTGGATGTCTGTCTGTGGCATCGTAGCTTCCAAACGGATGAACCAATTTTGATCGTTTTTTTTTTCTATGGAAGGTGACTTAATCGTGTGTTCTTAGCTATGTGTACCAAACTGTAGGGTGTTTTATTTATTTTAAATTAAAATTATTATCATTTGCATGACTGATGTACCTATTTGGTGTATTTATGTATTTTTGTGTGATGTAGAGTTCATTTAAATGCTTTTTTTCTATTGAGGTTTAACTTATATGATAAACCTAAATTAGGTTGGTACCTACTGAAACATATTATTAACCTACCCACATCTATGACCTGCCAAATATCATTATAATTATTACATTAAACAACAAGACACCTAGCGTGTGTGCTTTTGTGTAAGAATCTTAGTGAAACTGCCTGTACAAAGACTTCATTTATAATTTCTTTGAGAATTATCCATTATTTTAGGCTTGCTCCCACCAACGTTGGCATTGGTTTTAGTAAAAATGTTTAGGTATGTTCAAGCCTTTATAGTTCGTGATAGGAATGTAGAGTTCCATCCATTTTATAGGGTGCCTACCAGGCGATGGTAACCATGCAGTGTTGCCAACTTGGTATTAGATTTTCGGGCTAAACAGAGTTTTAAATAGGGCTAGATTCGTGCAATACATTGAAAATAGGGGGCTACAGCTTAATTAATAGAGGTGAGCGCAAAAAAAGGTCTTTAGACGCTCTATAAGTATGATAATGGTCATTTTTTCGATATCTTTCACTACTTACATTGGTTTTTTTCAATCGATTGCCTGAATTTAGCCCTTTTTTTCAAAATGGCGGAAAATGATTTTGGTGCTAGAAATTGAGCGAGGTGCTAAATAATTATTTGAAGGGCTGAAAAAACATAAAAAGGGCTAGATCTAGCCCCAAAACGGCTAAATTGGCAACACTGTAACCAGGTACCATCAGCTGGTTCCACTGCTTTCTAGCCTAGTTAGAATGGACACGATGTTTGTATTCCTATTAATTGGTAGTATATAAAATTCTGTATAATGTTGAATTAAGTACCGAGGCACCTATTTGGTTTTTAATGGCAAAGCAGCCCGGTAATAACTAGGTATGTTTATCGAATCTTTGAGCTCCTCGGTAGGCCTATTCCAGAATCTCTCAAGTAATCCGAGAATTTAATTTACCCACCAATATCATCGTATTCATCGTGCAAATTCATCTCAAAGTTTAGATTATCTGCAGAGGAATATTTAAAACATGAAATATTTTTAACAGTGAACAAGCACCTAAGACCACGGTGATCGACACCGCGTCCATCATGGCTCCTCCCGGCAAGGGTTGCCCCCGCTGCGGAGGCGTGGTGTTCGCCGCCGAACAAGTTCTGGCAAAGGGACGCGAATGGCATCGCAAGTGCTTTAAATGCCGTGACTGCACCAAGACCTTGGACTCGATCATTGCTTGCGACGGACCTGACTCTGATGTCTACTGCAAAACGTGCTACGGCAAGAAATGGGGACCTCATGGCTACGGTTTTGCCTGCGGCTCTGGATTCCTTCAAACTGATGGCTTGACGTAAGTATTTCAAGGCGGTATTTTAAGCGGTTTTAATTAGATACGGTAGCTTCGATAAATAACTCTTAACTCTTGTATTTATAATTTTAGTGAAGACGAGATCTCCGCCAGTCGTCCATTTTACAACCCTGACACTACCTCAATTTTGGCTCCTAAAGGCCAAGGATGCCCGCGGTGTGGCGGTATGGTCTTCGCGGCGGAACAACAACTGGCTAAGGGCACTGTAAGTGACAACAAATTGCTTAACTCAATACTAGACTTATTCATAGGCCATTAACCTTTATAGAAGTGAATGACCATTGACCAAGTAGTTGATTTAATTCAGATTTATTTTTTTCACGCAACCGTGCCAAAATAAAAGATTTAAAAAGTGTGCAAGTATTTATGAAGGCTTTTTAAAATAAACTTAGGAACGTTGCACGGGAAATAGGTGGTATATTTAGTAAACCATTTCACTATCACATTCTAATTGGAAGTAGGCCAGTACACTCGGCCTATCGAGACGTTCCGGGTATAATGTCCGGCCGCGGTAGACATTTCGATTATTTAGGCGACAGATAAATGTCGGCTCTTTGGTCTGGGTTCTGTGTGATGTGATGTGTTGTACATGCATGTCATACATGCAAAGGGAATCCTACTATAGTAGGAATACGTTCGATTTTTATTACAACCTTTTTTAACTTGCTGTAGGTACCTATCACTTAATACGTATGGGTCTTTTGCAAGATGAACGTCCTCTCATCTTACGGAGTTGAAATACCAATTGATTTGTTAACCAATAAAATGTTTTTTATGATACTAGTGAACTGATACTACGCTCAGGGTTAAAACTCCAGATGAGGGAACACCTCAACGGCCAATAGCACAAACACAAAATTTTAAAAACTTGTTTTTAAAAATGTTAGTTTAGGTGTTGAAGTTATGGTCACTTATGCATATATTTTTGTAGACATTAAATTATGATTTACGTTCCAGATGTGGCATAAGAAGTGTTTCAACTGCGCGGAATGCCATCGTCCATTAGACTCCATGCTGGCGTGCGACGGACCTGACAAAGAAATCCACTGTCGTGCGTGCTATGCTAAACTTTTCGGACCCAAAGGATTTGGATTCGGTCACGCTCCTACCCTGGTGTCCACAGATTCTGAACCCACTATCTCATAGTACGTAATTATGTATATTGTTTTAAATCTGATAATAATTATTGTTAATAAGAAATTTTAACTATGAATTCAACAAGTGAACAACAACCATTGAAGTATAATGTCATAGAATAGACATCTCGAACAAAATGTGTGTCCCGCCCGGGAGGTTCGATTTTCAAAATTGAGCCCCCGTTCTCCTTTTAAAATTGAACGAATCCATTGAAGATTGAAGCCATGTAGCGCCAATGCATTGGGACATACATGGTGTTCGCGGTGTCCATTCTATACGCTAGTAATAATACTTCAACGACAACAACTACTTGAATTAGAGAGATGGTTAATTCAACAATGAAGTATATTTTTAAAGGACATTAGGATAGAGTTTATAAAGATTATCAAAATACAAAAAAAAAAGATTATTCATTGCTTCAAGATAATTAGAGGTTTATTTATAAACAGCATAGCAAGCAAAGAAATACACATCTGAAAAAGACATCAGGCATGTAAGAGATTATATTTATTTTATTTTTTTCTACACAGCACAGATCAGGTACCTTTCACTGGCCAGAAGGCAGCTAAGGGCAAAGGCTGCCCGCGTTGTGGGTTCCCTGTTTATGCCGCAGAACAAATGAATGCAAAGAATGGCACATGGCACAAACGGTGCTTCTCATGTGCGGACTGCCACAGATCTCTTGTAAGTATTAAATATGTTTTCTTGTATATAAATAATAAGGTGCAGTTTCATAACTTGGAGCACTAATTTTCAATAAGTATTTGGAAATTGTCAGTTAATACTCAAAAATAAAGATTAGTACTGTCAACCTTATTGATACTTGATGAAATGTTAGTATCAAGTCTATTTCTTAAGCCTTGGATTTATATCAACTTTACTAATATTGGATGTTTTAGAGTAGATGGACTTATTACAAAATGCATTTTGACGGTCACTGCATATAAAGCAACATGTCAAAAACCGAGGTTTACAGGAGAGCGTTTTTAATGTTCAAACCGCTCTAGAAATATAAAATTATTTTTTTTTTGTATGTTTTACTAGGTTAAGGGAGTTTATAGTACTATGAAATAAAAGAATAACAATTAGATATGAGTATCACATGTAATTTACTAGATTTGATTAGTTTTTAAGTAACTGCGATCTTCATCTTCTTCCTTTTCAAGATGAGTATTTAAAAATTCTTCTACTGAATCAGTATTCCACTTTTCAATGGCGACGGTATCCTTGATAATGCCATCCTTGTCAAGGAGCTTGATTATCGGGTCTAAGCCGCGTACGTATTTGATTTGTAGATTTGGGAACTTCGCAGGTCTGTCACTTTTGACGAATGCTTGTATCTGGGGATACGCCGGGAATTTGCATGTACAAACCTCAAGTATAGCCCGCGCGTATTTCTTTTCCTTCGGGGCAGATTCGTCTTTATGACAACATTCTTTACAATGTTCTATAAGAGGCTCTAGACTAAAATCTTTCAATTGATCACACGAAGAACACAAGAGGTTTGCTTTTATAAATCCAAGGGAAGCACAATCTTCTGTAGAAAATTCGGCCTTTACATTTTCAACTGCTAAAACAATTAGTAGTAACAAAGGAGATATTTTAAAAGTAAACATTTTAGCTATATTTTAGTGAAAAATATGTATAAAACTCTTTAAAATTTAATTTCACAAAAAAATATCAAGGCGATTCCACTAATTTAATAATTCCATTCCAGTATTAAAGTGACAGATTGTCAAAACAAAACTGACAGCTCCTGACATTGACGTTTCTTACGCTGGTTGGGCAGCGCAATTTGATTGGACTAGAGAGTTTGTCGACAAATAACGTTATTGGACCAGATTTTACTTTTTTATTGGTTAAATTCAAGGATATTATAGTATAACTGGATTGCAATCTTCGTAAATTTACCTGAAGAGGGATGACGTAACATTAACCATCCTTGGTTATACAACAGACAAAAAAATTGATCTGTATGAGATTTGAGGTTTTTTCCTACTGAAATCAGTTATTTACACAAATAGACCCACACGGGTCAAAATACGGTAAAATGCACCAAAAACACTAAAAATCTTTACGGTAAATCGAAGTTGAATACTTTAGTCGACCGTAATTATGTGGTACCTGGTCACATGTCATAATGATGCATTGAAAATGTCGACGGAACCCCGCTGAACGGGGTTCTTTTCCCCGCGTAAATAAAATAAGCGAATTCACCAAACTAACTGAATTGTCTTAAAACTTGAAAGTTGCGTGTACTTTATATGCGAGGTGCTTAGCTTGCGGCCTGCGGTTCCCCTTTATATGAAAATCAAGATTTCATCATTTTATACATATAAAACAAAATAACGACACAAGCGTTTACTTGTTTCAGGATTCCACCAATCTAAACGACGGACCCAACGGTGAAATTTATTGCCGCGGCTGTTACGGTAGAAACTTCGGTCCTAAGGGTGTTGGCTTCGGGTTGGGCGCAGGCACATTGACCATGGCTTAGATAACTATGAAGCAGGACTTTATAGAAACTTGAATAAAGAGTGAACGGTAGCATGAAAAGAATCTATGCTGCGTGTCGCTACCAGTCTACTGATCTTACCATTCATTAAACTGGATTTAATAATGGTTGATACTTCTTGATGAGACTAAAGTATGTAATAATAAATGTTATGAGATAAGCCCAAATATTTTATGATGGGAAAATATAAATTAAGGTTACATTCCTTTCATAATGTACAAACTGTGATGAATGTGTCTGGGCCCTTAGTTTATAAATTCGTCATAAAATATTGTAGAGTAAGGATGCATAGACTTAATAGTTATGTTATAGACTTGTAAGGACGTAAATTTCTCTAATAAAATTTAAAAAATACAAAAAAAATTGGAACAATTTAGAAAAATCTTGAACAATGGCATTGTGATTACACCTTACAATTTCACTTTGTGATGGTAAGGTAACAAAAACTATCCTGTAAACGCGGATAAGATTGCACGTTCTGCAATCGTTTCGACCGACCAGATCTCTTCTTGAAGATCTGAAGTTGATATACATATTTTTATACATCAAAGATTTTTGTACATAAATTGTCATTTACTTTTATCCAACAGCAATAAGCTGTGCTAGATCTAACTTTGCTTTGGCGCTTTTGCTACGTAACATGCATATTTAAATTTACATAATGTTAAGACAGCTTATTGCCATATTACTTGACAATGATCGTCATAAGCTATCATTTAAAATAAACAAACTTAAAAAGAACTGTTTTATTAATTTCCTCAATCCCTTTTTCCTACCTATGAGAGTCAAACTACATTGTATTGTGTATACTAATATTATAAAGAGGATTTGATTGTCTGTTTGCATTGAATAGGCTTCGAAGGCTTGGCCTGTTGGGAAGCTACACTATCCCCGGGTGACATAGGCTATATTATATTTTTTTTACTATTTTTCCCGAAGCGAAGCGAAGGCGATTTCCTAGTAATTACAATAAATACATAGGTGTGTAAGAGGAAAACCAATGAAAAGGGATATCCCACGGACATTCCTATGACATTAAGGACGTAGTTTCTGAAAAACGTTCCAATCCACATTTATGTCGAAATTGAGTTAATACTTGCAAGCCTTAAATAAGGTAAACTAAAAACTTTAAAACGCTTAATATCTACAGGTTATCAAAACTTGAAGATTAAACTAAAGTAATTTGATGAAGTAAATACAGGGTTGAACTTAAAACTCGATTTTCTCAAAATGTTATGATTGTGGATTGGAACGTTTTTCTGAAACTACGTCCTATTGAAAGACAGAAACTACCATCCTTTCAGCTGAATTAAGATTATTTTCAATTAGTCAATTACCAAGAAAACTAGTCCAGAAATAGAAAAAAGATTACTGACTGTCTACTTTCTATCTTGTACAAGACTATATTTAACAGTTATATTATTTTATTTAAAATGAAGATAGATTGTTGAAATGTATTTGAAAGTTCAGTTATTAAAAATCTTTTTGTTTAAAAAATTGAATTTTATTCGACATCACAGAAATTATTATTAAATTTTAAAAATTTTAGTAACAAAACGGTTTATCTAACATGTGATGCAACAGTGAAAACAAACATAATCAATACCTTAGATTTAAATAGCATAATGTTAACAACTATTATAATAAAAATAAGGAATATTAATCAGGCTAAACTTTATATCCTCTATACATTCTAATTTAGAGAGGCCATACAGTTAAACGTTTAAATACTGGCATGGTGAAAAGTGACATGGTTTAAAAATTTAATATATCAGATCATATTCACGCTGAGGTAAGTTGGTGGTAGATAAAAAATTAAAAATAAACTTAGTAGTTATATAAAAAAACAACATGTTTTTAAAGCTACATCCAACAAGACACGTAATTTTAAATCTATAATAAAAAAAACATGATTGAATTGGTTTCCACATTTGAATTGTTTTTCCTAAAAACGTCATTCACGATTTTTGTATGTACTATTGAATTACAAAACAGGAATCCAAAACGTATCAGTAAACATGAAATATCAGGTACCCTGTGCAGACAATAAATTGGTGGTATTGAAATTTTAAAATAGGCGGAATCCTTTAAATTTTACTTAACTATAATGTTATTTAATTTTAAGTACCTACTTTGTTATGGCTATAAATAATTTCTAAATACTTCATTAGAATAACTGCTCCGGAGTGCATCAAAGTATTAGCTGTGTAATAGAGAAAGAAAATTTTTTGTACTTTTTACTTATTTGTTAATCTTTTTTTTTTAGTTGATACCTATTGACGACCCTTAGCGTTATCATTAAAAGACAATTTAGACAACTTGTTTAAAGGTCGATGCATACGTAACGTGAACGGGACGTGGACGGGGCATAAATATACGTGCGTGCTCCGTTTCCGTCCCGTGCGTGCCTCCGTGGCGAATGCGCTATCGTACATTTTCTATGAAACAATGTTTCCAAAACTTCACGTCTCGTCCCGTAAGGAGTAAAAAACACGTTACGTATGCATCGGCCTTTAATATACAAGCGAAAGCGGTTTCAGCTAGTATTGTTTAAACTTACGTCGGCAGTGGAAGTGATTAGAGTTATTATTATCACTTCCTACATAATAACTTATTTCCTTATTAGGTTGAGCTATCACAATTCAGATATCATAATTATAAAATAAAAAAGCTGGTCCTTTTGCTTCCAAATAGTCGAGTAGGGGAAACTTGAAACAACATGGTGTTACATCATTAAAGATAAACTTCGAGATAAATTCTACATAACTAAAAAGAAAATTGGTTGTCTGTAAAGTCGGTTTACGGACAATGGTTTTACGTGATAACGTCTATTTCGTAGAAGAATAATTTATGATATAAATAATGTAATGTAAGAACGTAATGGAAGCCCTACGCACGGAGCCGCGGTGCTACTCGCCAGTTGTGTCAGCTTGAACATGGCTTGACGCGCCACCGCGACCCGCGTATCTAGCTAGACTATAATATTAAATTTCATACTAACTATACGATTTTAAACATATTTGAGTTGAAAATTTGGTTTAAATCGTTTTAAATATCAGGAGCTGCGCGACATCTGTGATTTTCTTGACTACAACTAAAGTCCGAGTCGATGTACTGTGTAAAGTTCTTTCAAGTAGTTCATACCTATAAACAGAGATGACGCTATTGTAGATTTTCTTCCAAGCGGACCGATTACGCTTGAGTGGGAGAGAGACGGCCGGTCTAGCGTGCCTCTCTCTCTAATGCTGCGCGCGCTTCCGTGACGTTACTCGGTTTTCGTGAATGCCTCTCAGGCTCATCGTCTTTATAAACGTTATCACGTTAAAATTTTAAGAGAATGATGTTTTCAGAGATTCTTTGCTCATTAAAGGATGGGCTAGTATATTCTTAACTGCTCTCATTCATAGAGGACATCCTAGCTCACTAAAAGTTGTGGGTTGTGATACTGACAAAAGTAACCAATATTATGAATGTAGGTACATGGTTGCCTGTTAACACAGATTACCCCCAATCTATGCCTGTTAATTAATACCGAATTTGGAAATTGAAAATAAATTTATATTTGTGGCCAGCCAGGAAAACTACTTAAACATAATTCTTAATTCTCCATGCATTAGTAGTCCAGGGTCGATAATTTTTGAAAACAAAAAAAATTATAATAGGATGAAACCTATTGCAAAAGGAAGAGAATATAACAAAAAATAAAGGAAAAATAATTTACGGGCGATCTGAGGTCGGGAAGTGGGGGGGAGGGGGGGTTTAAGGGTAAAAAACGGTTTATCTCAATTTCCAGCAAAACTATAAGTCCTATGGAAAAAAGTTAAATAGCAAAGTTATAGGTAATAAAAAGGTCTACAATTTTTGTATTTACACTTTTTTCACATAACCTCAAAATTTATGTGAAAAATTCAAAAAACCAAGTTTTTGGTTTTTTATTTTTATCTTTTACAAAAAAATTTTTTTTTTTAACGAAATTTTGTGAAAACTTACCTTTCTATGTCCCAAACATACTGTAATTTTTTTGATTTAAAATATTTATTTTTTCACCTTATTTTGACTTAATATCGAAAAATCACCCTAATTTTCAATCGAAAATTCACCTGTCAAAATATCCGCTTTTTTAAAAAAATCTGTGAGCTTTTTATTTGCTAAAATCTCTACTTTCTGATGGTATATAAAAAAATATACACTGCCATGTTAACTTTTCTCAGAAAATGCAATGAAACGACAACTATTTTCACAAAAATTATTCGAGTTCGAGTTTTTAAATATATATTTTTAATATTTATGTACAATTTTGAGCCATTTATTAAAATTTACACTTTAATTAATCGAAAAACGTCAAAATCCATGTTAAATTAATAAATTAATAAGCAAAAAAATTACAAATCCATAAAGATTGCAAGAAACATGCAAAAATAGTTGTCGTTTCATTGCATTTTCTGAGAAAATTTACCATAGTAGTGTATATCTTTTTTATACCATCAGAAAGTAGAGATTTTAGCAAATAAAAAGCTCACAGATTTTTTTAAAAAAGCGGATATTTTGACAGGTGAATTTTCGATTGAAAATTAGGGTGATTTTTCGATATTAAGTCAAAATAAGGTGAAAAAATAAATATTTTAAATCAAAAAAATTACAGTATGTTTGGGACATAGAAAGGTAAGTTTTCACAAAATTTCGTTAAAAAAAAAAATTTTTGTAAAAGATAAAAATAAAAAACCAAAAACTTGGTTTTTTGAATTTTTCACATAAATTTTGAGGTTATGTGAAAAAAGTGTAAATACAAAAATTGTAGACCTTTTTATTACCTATAACTTTGCCATTTAACTTTTTTCCATAGGACTTATAGTTTTGCTGGAAATTGAGATAAACCGTTTTTTACCCTTAAACCCCCCCTCCCCCCCACTTCCCGACCTCAGATCGCCCGTAAATTATTTTTCCTTTATTTTTTGTTATATTCTCTTCCTTTTGCAATAGGTTTCATTCTATTATAATTTTTTTTCACTTTTCATTATTTTTAAAGGCTTCTACCCTGGTCTATAGGTACATACTTAACAAATAAATCTTATCACAAACTAAACATAATATAAAGAAGCTTACAGCAGTATAATATGTATTTTATTTTTTCAAGCACTTTTTATTTACAGCTAGACGCGGGCCCGTTGATTTTTTCTTTGTTTCCTGTGAAGTTGTGGGCTCACTGAATCCATACTTTAGCTTGAGTCTTTCCCTGATGAGCAGTCCTTTAATGAGACGTTTCCAGTTACCGTAAACCCTCG
Source organism: Thymelicus lineola (assembly GCA_963932265.1). Taxonomy (NCBI): domain Eukaryota; kingdom Metazoa; phylum Arthropoda; class Insecta; order Lepidoptera; family Hesperiidae; genus Thymelicus; species Thymelicus lineola. The sequence goes on along the minus strand of OZ010687.1, from coordinate 9,271,496 downwards.
CTTCCAGCTTTTCTATTTCTTTACGTTCTTGTTCTAATTGATCCTGCAATGATACAAAATTCTCATTGTTGCGTGTGGCATGGACCCAGACATTCAACACACGAGATATTGGTGCAAGGTTTCTCCTACAAGGCCTAGAGTATACTCCATTGCCGATTGGTGGAGGGGTTAATGGCCAACCATTGCTTGATGACTGTTATCTTACATAGAACCGAGTTTCTCGCTTCGTAAGAAGTATCACTGCCAACTACGCGTCGATTCAGTTCTCGAATATATCTATCGTATAATATATGTCTACCTTCAGCGGACTTCGCCACTACTGAGTACGTAATAAATAACAAATTGCGAAGTATAACTAATGACTATAGTACCCAATGACCAAGCTTTGCTAGGTATAGTACTGGTTAACAACGCCATCTACTGAAATAGCTTTAGTGTTGCTACTCGCCAATAGATGCCAGGAAGAGTCTCTTGTAGCAGTTTTTCATTGTCCAAAAACACGGATAAAACGACATTTTCTAAACATGAATCTTAGCTAGATCGATTTATCGCCACCGAAACCTCCTGCATACTAAATTTCATGAAAATCGTTGGAGCCGTTTCTGAGATTCCGAGAACATAATATCAATGTATAAAAGTCATTTTCTTAAAATTCTTAGATAAGCCATTTCAATTCTAAAGGTGCTATACACAAGAATTGCTTGTTTAAAGGTATTAGATAGATAGATAAACAAACAAATTAAATGTTACCTCATGCCAAGCATTGGTTATTATTTCCTCGAACTCCTCGCACACTACAAAGCCGTCATACACCGGGTGGGACCAGCCGCCATTGAAGTCGAACCCGGTCATGGCAGGCGCACAGTCTATGTTCAGCTTCCTCGCCACTCGATTCAAGCCAGGCACTGAAATGTATAAAAATACAATACTTAACTAACGACATACTTAGTTCAGTCAAAATAGACACTTAGGTTTATTGTAAACGCATAGAGCTTAAATTCGTACACATGTTGAGAACACCATTATGAATATAAGCTTTTATAAAACATTTAAGACTTTTATGCTTTTGACATGGATGCCATTGTCAGATCTCGCTCAAATTTATGGGACCACACGACAAGCACCAGCTTTCGATTATAAAAAGAATCATCAGAAACGGTTCACCCAGTCCAAAGTTCTGAGGTAACAAACATAAAAAAATGAGAGGTGTCATGGGACACCCGGATGGAACGAAGTTCCTTTCGATTTAAGTATTGTTGAATCACGCTACTAGCGTGATTCAGAAAGTTGTACAGCGCCATTTCTGTAAAACTTTCTGAATCACGCTAGTAGCGCCATCTCTGTAAAACTCTGAATCACTTCAAAAAGTGTCGTATTTTTCCGTCTTTTACAACGCACGATAAGGAACTTCGTTCCAAAAATACAGTCGAATTGAGAACCTCCTTTTTTTTTGAAGTCGGTTAAAAATGTGAAAAGTTCCTATCAATCCTCCAACCTTACCTCCAAGGTTTAATTTGTTGCTTAATAGATCAGAGTTTAATGAGGCTAACCTTGTTTATTTTTTGTAAACCAAGTCCTTAATAGCCTATTTTTACCAAATTATTTTCTTCTCATATAAACAACACTTCACATATTAACACAAAATATAAACTACTTACATTTAATATGCACTGTCCCTTTAGGCAACATACAGTCTTTGAACAACTCCACATTGCCGTACGCGTTCCGCGGTACAATACCGTTCTCAGCAACAGGAGGCTCATAATCCTGCACTTGCCACGGACCAAACACCTCCAAAGGTTTGTCTGTGATGAGTTTGTTTGACAACTGGAATAAGGTATAGTTTATCATTGAAGTATAATGTCATAGAACAGACATCTCGAACAAAATGTGTGTCCCGCCGGGAGGTTCCATTTTCAAAATTGAGCACCGGTTCTCCTTTCAAAATAGAACGAATCTATTGAAGATTGAACCCACGTGCCAATGCATTGGGTCATACATGATGTTCGCGGTGTTGGTTCTATACGCTAGTAATAATACTTCAATGTAGTTCATGAAGATTTTTTTAATGACATCAAAATTGATACCTATGATACACTGTGCTGGTTTGAAGGCGATTGAGAAGATGCGATGACACGTGCGTGTCGGAATGATTAACCTTGCACCAAAAATGCAATGGGTGCCAATAACTATTCCACATTATAACTTTTTCTTTCTCGAAAGTATTGATGTTTTCTTGTTTTATGTAAATAGCAGACAAACCAGCAAATGAATTACCTAATGGTAAGTAGTCATCGCCACCCATGCATATCCATAACACTTGAGTTTAGACACCTATACCTTGCCGGCCAAGAAGGACATAGAAGAAAGAAAGAACTATCTCTTAACTCCTAAGCCCGCAGCCGGAACACGACGTATTACTTGGCTTCAACCCATTAATGGCCCACTACTGGGCACGGGTCTCTCCTCTTGAGGAGGCCTAACGCATACTCCACCACGCTGCTCCAGTGCGGATTGGAGGGGTTACTGGCCAACCCGAGTGTCGGAAGTTTTCAAACCACCCGAGGGTCTCTGACATGGCTTAAAAACTTAGTTATTATTTACTATTGACTTGCTTATGATTACAACCGGGACCGACGGCTTTACGCACGTAAGGCCCCTCGGAGGGCACCCTCCGAAGCACGGAAACGCTAAAGAATTTTTTGCCACTAGCGATCACCCATCCATCTACCGACCGCACCCGCTGTTGCTTTTTCTTGATCACTTAGGATCGACGCAAGCCGCCGGGCTATAGACGCTTGCTACCAATCACAAAACGAAAACACGTTTTTTTTATATCTTATAAGTTAATGCTTGACTACAATCCCACCTGATGTTAAGTGGCGATGTAGTCATTACATTTAAGTTATAATTTACCTTATCCCATTTCGGGCGGGCCTTCACAACTTTGTATGGTTTCTCGCCCAGTCGCACAACTTTCGCTTCCTTGAGCCAAGTATCTCGGGAGCGGCACACGTACACACAATCCCGTGCGTACACCGCCTCGCCGCGCACGAAGCCCAGCGTCGCGGCGTCCGGCGGGTAAATAGCTTCAAACTTCAACAGATGTCGCTTTAACGCGTACAGTGGGTGGTTTTTGTACCTGAAATTATTTGTTCAAAGTCAAAGTCAAAGTCAAAATATTTTATTCATATAGGTATCATTGATACACTTATGCACGTCATTTTTTGGCTTTTTGGCTTTTTGTTTTTTGCTTGTTCCTTATACAATTGTTATTTGTAACATATTACGGTCAAGTAGTAATACTAGAGAGAGTAGCGGAAACATATGCAGCAGGTACATAAATTATTTTAAGTATAGAAGAAAACTAGTCATAGTCTAGTCATGTTACGGAAAAAAAATTATAAAATAGTCAGACTATAACAATATAGTCTGTCGGAAAGGAATTTTTGGAAGTTTAGTAATGAAAATTATATTTTATAGTATAGACTGTGCTTGAGCGTGGAAACCCCCATTTCCTGTTCCTAGTTTAAGTAGTTTATAGTAAGCAGTAATTAAGTCTGTATTTACTAACCCCTAGATTTAAGAATAAAATGTTATCAACAAACATTGGCCTGAGCCTGAAATAAAGAATTACTATTATTATTATTACATACTCAGCTATGCTTTTAGGCAGTGGCGCATCTAGCTGCATTCGGTCCAAGCTTTCATCTTCCTCCCTATCCCGGGGTGTCTTGGGGCCAAGCCACGGCTGGACAGCTGTGTCCCACCAGGCGGGGTCCACGCGCTGTTTCCGAGTCACAGTGTTCCAGTGCGGGACGTATCGTCTGGTCAAGTCTTTGAGATAGTTGTTATTGTCCCAACCGACAACGTAGTTCACGGGATGAGTGGCTCCACGCTAAAAAAATAAGACAAGACGAGTGTTGATTTTTTATGAAAATTGCCGATAAAATAAATAAAATTACTGAAGAGAGAAGAAAAAGAAAGAAAGAAGTGCCTTTCAAGCCGCCGGGGCCGAAACACGACATTAATGTAGAGATTCGATTAACCAGACTTAGGGTTAAAAAAAATTCATCCAAAATTGACGGTTATTAAAAAACAAGACAATTACTAAAATACTGCAATCTTAAAGGGTTAAATTATTTGATAAATGTCATTTGACGTAACTTATTTATAGTTCGGATAATCGCGAATCCGTATAACAGAGGGCCGAATCGAGTTTCCACTGTATTATGATAGGTATAGTAATGAAGTAACAATTTTTTTCAAGCCAGATGAATTAAATTTTCAATTGTTTTAAAAGAAGTTTTTCAGCAAGTTTAGTATGTATGTGTTACGAGTATTATCTGTTCATATTACACAAAATGTATTGTAATATAGAAAAAATTCACTACCTAAAAAAGTTAATTTCACTGTAATATTCTTATGTAACTAGCCGACGAACGAGCTGACGATCCACCTGATGTGCAATTTTAGTTATAAGTGTAAATTTACTTACAAACACAGCAGTATGTATGTAATTAGTAATAGAGGTATAAAATACATACGTAAATTTCATTGACGCAATGTACTCGCCCTTTGATTACGTCAACAGCAATCCACTGTTCCAATTCCTCAACGTATATCTCGCACCATACGTCAATTTTATGACTGGGCGCTTCATCATCCGTGGACAGCACGCGACGATCTATCTTTCGACTGCTGCCTTTCGCTTTAGTTTTCTTGGTAGCAGTCGGTTTCTCCGATTCCGAGACTTCTGGCAAATAGTCACTGTCTTCATCGGATGATTTATTAGTTTTTCCTGTAACATTAAAAATACATTGCATGAGTATAATACACGATAGAAATATATGAATGTTAAATATGTACTTGTTACTTAATTTTATTTTTGTGATTGTATAAAAGTTAACTCAGTAAAATTAAAATTGTCTGGTCTTAAAAATAACTTGAAAAAAAGTCCAGTAATTTCTGTATGTCAAGTAAAGTAGATATGAATTACAATTAAACGTAAGCGGAATTTTTACCTTTTTTTGTATCTAATTTCGCATCCTTCACCCTTTTTTTAATAATTTTAACCAAATCATTTCTAACATCGTTCTTGGGTTTTGATTTCGATTTTACTAGGTCTTTATGATTAACTCTTAGGCTATCTTCGTCGTCTATTGCTTCTGATTTGTCATTTTTATCTGTTGTATTATCGAAATATTTACTTTTATTTGATGATTTTCCTGGAACACTTTTTGCTCTCGGTTTTTTGCTGTCATTCTGAGTAGTATTATTTTGTTTTTCGTTTAGATTCGAGGTATGTGAACGTTTTCGTGCTCTAGTACCCCTTTCAGTTTCAGGCTTTCCAACACTCGAATTATTAAAATATTCACTGGCTATATCACCTTGATTCTCAGTTACTACAATTTTAGGTATGTTTACATATTTTGCTTCTGAGTTTAGATCATTCGGGTTTGGATCAGGTTTGTCATTGTTTCTGGTGTTCCTTGTTTTAGGAAGAGATAATTTCTTGGCTGCAGCACTTTCAATCTTAACTTCAATAGATGTACTACTATTATGTTCATTTTCTATATCGGGCTTGTTTCTTCTAAGTGATAATAATTTACTTGTAACTTTGCCAATAACCTCTTTTCCGACCTTTGTATCTTTTGCATTAGACAAACTGCTATTATCTTCATTTTCTATATCGGGCTTTTTTCTTATAAGTGATAATGATTTTTTTGTAACTTTGCCAATTACCTCTTTTCCAACCTTTGTATCTTTTACATTAGATAAACTGCTATTATCTTCATTTTCTATATCGGGCTTGTTTCTTCTAAGTGATAATGATTTTCTTGTAACTTTGCCAATAACCTCTTTTCCACCCTTTGTATGTTTTACATCTTCTTTCTTAATAAGTTTATTAGATTGTGTTTCATTATTTTCATTGGATTTTATATCATTACTTTTATTTAACTCAGAATTAACTTTTTTTATACTAAGGTTTCTTCTAGGTCTTTTGGGTGGCGACACATCTTCAACAACTTTGTTCTCGATTTTAGTTTTTCCTTTTGCTGGACTTTTGACACCTTTTGAAGTGGCAGCATCATCGTTTCCATCTAATTGTATTATATTATCGAAGTCACTGTCACTAAAAGAATCATAATTTCCATCTAACTGTGGTATTTTAGTTGTATTTTTATTGTTTTTTTTCTTGCATTCCTTACTTTTAACATCTTTCTTTTCTTTACTATTTTCATTTACATTTGATTTTGTAGATAGTGAACAAAGCTCAGTGGCAGGAGGTTTTATTGGAAGTGTTGTAAAGTTCAGCATAACCCTACATTGCAATCCAACTGCTCTTAACATGGACACAAAAATGTACACAACATATTTTTTAGAAGTAACAATTCTACTTTTAATCTGTTCAATTAATATACTTTTTAACGGTGGTGCTTTGGGCCTATACTTGCCTTCGTGTTTGTCATATGTTACTTTCAGTTTATCTTTGAACCATGTAGTGATTTGTTCAACATACTTCATATCAACTCTTTCACCAGGGTAGCATTCCTTCGATGGGATTAAGGAAAGTGCAGCAGACATAACTTCTTGATCATTTAAAACTTGACTTACGAAATTTCCATGACCTAACCAACAGAGTACATGCACTTTATGCATGTAAACTTGATACTCTTTTTTGACTCTATTGATTTTCCTTTTCATCATCATTTCCACATCAAGTTTTTTCTTCTTCCTATGTATTGCATCAGGAAAGTCCACAACTAGCTGCAAACCTTGCTGTGGTAATGTTTTGCCCTCTGAAATAAGATGAAACTTTTCTAATAACAAGCAAAAGATTTTTTTCTATGAATATTGAGAGATAAATGGTTTAATATATGCATCAGTGAGATCGATAAACAACACTAGTAGACTGTTGCCCATGGACATCAGTGATACTAAAGATATATGTAGCTGAATCCAAGTAAAAAATCCAAAGCCACACTTGGTGTTGAGCAGAGTGCACGTGCAGAGGTTGGGTTAGACTCAAGGATTGCAATTGATTATTGACAAAAGGTCCATCGCTTATTGAAGGCACGGCATTTTTTGAATGAAAAAAAAATAATAATAACATTAATGAATTCATAACATAATCCTAACGCAGAGCCCTAGATAGCACCTCCTGTTTGCACTTAAACTTTCCAAATTGATAATGATTAGTTATATGTATGACAACCATAACCCAATAGCCTAGTTGGCAGGAAGTCTGCCTGCAAAGTGAAGAAAGAGTTCTGGGTTTCATTCCCATATTGACAGATGAATGTTTGTTCTCGAATGATGTGTTATTGATATCCTATTATTATTGTCCATAACACACGAGACAGCATGAATGTCTGAGTATTTATTTGTTAAATATATTACCTGCAACTTCTTCCCAATCCTCAATATCTGAGTCACTGTCATTCCGTGCTTTAACATTTCTTCTCTTTTTAACTTTTATTTGAGATACAGACGGTAGTTCTTCCCCCAGAGCTAACAGATCTTTGACATCAGATTCTCTTGAGTTTTCATTTCTTATAGTGTACTGCTCAATGGATTGTTTTGTTTCTTCCAATTTAGTTTTGTGCTTTTCTAATTCTAAGAATGCTTTCTGGGCAATTTCTTCACTCTGCTGCAAATTATTTGACCATACCTGTGGATAATAATATTTATTAATAGTTTTATTAATAATATTCAGATTTTGACACCTAAATTAATATTAATAAAACTCATAAGTGAATTTAAAGATTATTATGATTTTTAATAATTGACATAGTTTTATTTCATTGTTCTCTGCACATTCCTAAGGTTGACTGTTTAGCATTAAGTCCCCCTTTTGTACCATTATTTTGTTAAGGGTCAATAAAGCATAAATAAATAAATAAATAGTTGTTGAGAAAGTGCTATGTTATCGTAACTGTTTAGTTTGCACAACTTAGTTATAATAATTACACAAATAAATTAAAAAGTATCTACAAATTGCTTATTAAGCAATTGTTTATTTCAATATTATTATTGGTGAAGCAATTTTTGAAGTATTAGGAAATTTAAGCTTGATATTACATATTGAATTTCATAAAAATCTCATAGAGAATGTCCAAATGTGATAGTTCTACATTTTTATCAGTTCCAGGGTGACCAAAATTCACTAAAACTCTGTGTTTATCATACTTTCATTTGTTACTTGTTTCTCGATGCTTTCAAATAAATAATCTTACCTCGCAGTAGATTTTTACCTGTGTCGCGGGTGGCATGGATGACACATATATAACAACCATGACCTGAGTACAGATATTCAGCACAGAGTACAGAAAGTCACATAAATATCTGCCCCAGCCGGGAATCGAACGCTAGACCTCTCGCTTCGCAGGCAGAGACACTACCAACTAGGCTACAGGGTCATCAAATGTAAAATTTATCTAAAAAAAAATACCTTGATACACCTATAAGCAAAATATTTAAATTTTGTATTTTGAATCCCAAGATTCACTGTGTAAATTAATTAAAAAAGTTACCTACATCTTTATATTCTGTTTCTATTTCAGTTTCTATGTCTTCTGGTTTTGTAACTGTGTGTGTTGGTGATCGTGTCGGCTTAGGAGTTTCATCATCACTGCTGTCTGAAAATCGGTAAAGATGTAAATTTATAGTCAATACTATACTATTTACTGACACAGAGGATGTTGTTTTTAAACAGCGAACAATTGAGCAGACAAACCACCTGAGGCCGATGGTAAATAGTAATTGCCACCCATGAACACCAACAACACCTCAGGCATTGCTGGCCAAGAAGGAAAAAAAGAAAGAACGCGAAAGGACATATTATTATGTGGTACCTACCACTTTCAGATAAGTTTAGGATTGAAGGTAATAATTTATCGGCGTCGGTTAGGTCTTTAATATTGATTTTAGGTTCATCCTTATGATCAGAATCATATCCATCGTTCGTCAGATGTAATCGTCTTTGTTCATTAGCTTTATTAATAATAGATTTTTGAAATGTTGTGGTTCGCACTGGTTTTATTTTTTGTACTTTCTTTTTCTTTTTCTTATCTTCCGAGTAGATGGGACCATCTGGTACGTCTTCGTTGTCGTCTTCAGAACTAGATTGCTGCGATATAACAGCTTCAGAACCCGAATCGCTGAAATCGGCATTCTCAGGCTCACTATCATCCTCATCTTTGTAAACTGTTTTAATAACCTTTTTTCGGGTAGTAGGCATTCTAAATCAGTAAAAACACAAAAACACGAGCTTAAGCTTTCAAAAATTATTGTGTATTATTGTGCAACTTGCGAGATTAAAGCGCGCGCTAATCCGAAATATTTTGACCGTGCTTCCTCTCCACAGAACAATATTACTTGTTCCTCTCGTAAATTAAAAATCGCTTCAGCCAGCCTCCAAAATTTCAAAACTTCAAATATCTTGCTGCTTGCCAGTGTTGCCACCTTAAAAATTATCTTGTCACCAGATTCAGTGTAAAATGTCACCATATTTTGGAAATTTGGATTGAAAAATAACCACCAGAACTCGCTAATTTTTTTTAATAAAATTAAATAATTTTAATGTCTGCAATTAAAAAAAAAGAGTGTGCTTTAGACCACATGACTAAAGTATAACTTCTTTAGCTCCACCGATATATTTTATGTGAAACACAAACAAAAGAAAATGTGTGCTCGTCGCACCTGTCTCTCTTGCCCCTACAGTAATTAATATACGAAACGTAATTCTCTCTTTCTATCTTCACTAACTTATATCTCCCTCTCAACTTCCGTTCGCCTCACCCGATCACACTTTTCGTAACGCTCTCGGCAAAAATGTTCTTTCGTAACGGTCAATATAGAAAAAAAACATTTAATCAAAATTCAAGATTTTGATATATTATAATCTTCCATTATATCTTCATCATCTACAGACGCTGACGTTTGCGCAAAAGATGTTGTTGGTTGTGATAGTTCTTTAAATGAGTACTTTGTGTTTTTGCCGATAGCCTCAATGACATCGCTAGGCAATTCGTAATTGAAACATTTAATTTTCAGAATTTTCAATCTGTTTCTGATAAAAATTATGGCGTTAAGTAGTGGACTGGCCATTCTGTTTCGTAATTTGCTTTTAACAATGCTCATAACACTGAAAATTCTTTCAATTTCAGCATTAGAATGAGATTTATCATTACCTAGTGAAAAATCACCAAAAATCGCTAAAAATGTATTAGTCGCTAAACGATGAAAAAATGTCGCTAAGAACTCTGAAAAATCACCAGATCTAGTGACAAAATTACAAAGGTGGCAACACTGCTGCTTGCTCTGTCCTTGTTGCTCATCAATTCAATTCAACTAAATCTGTAGTTGGGCATAATGTTGGTAGCATTGAAATAAGTGTCTTTTATATTTCAAAAACCATTTTGCGGGCTTTATAATAGCATTTATTTTAATTATCAAAGGTAATAATAATATATATTACGAGATAATGTAAAATATTACATATGATGTAACATTTTAATTTTTAAAATGGCTCTTAAATATAAAAGACACTTATTTCAATGCTACCAACATTACGCCCAACTGCATCAATGATCACTGACCATTGACTCACTAACACAGAGTACTTTTTGATCAACTGACATTGAACTATACCCTGTCCACAAATCTTAGACTAAATTGACGTTTCATGGGTGACCAGTTTCGGGTGCAAATTAAATAGTGATGACCATTAACCGGAAAGTAAATCGGAAAAATATTCACCGTTTTTATGGTGGGTCGAATATTTGTATTAAAGAGTCCCTAAAACTGATAGAAAAATAAGTTTAAGCAATCATATCCATAATAATATATTTACCCTAATTAACTAAACTTAAAAGTTATTCTACTTACAAGAACGAGTATTTGGTTATGGTGACATTCGGTATACAGCTAATTTTATACTATATAGCCAAGTATTAAATAAGTTCAAAATTGCATCAATATTAGTGGGATTGAATAAATTTATTTTAAACGATGAAGGATTTAGTAATAACTTAAACACATCAAAAATATTTATATCATAACTTTATTCAAAATCAGACCTGGTGCTATCACTGTAAAATGTATCATCAGAATCACGACCAACGTCTATTAAAAACTATTTTGATATATAAAAATTGAGATATCCGAAACATCTCATCGACTATATGCCTTAGGCAATAAGTTTTGAGTGAAAATAAGTTTTATCGTCTTATCAATGATAAATATTGTTACTAACTGAATGATTTTTTTAATTATTTCAAACTTCTGACTATTCTTACGAAATGGTTTACGATTCAAAAAACCGGAAAAGTAGATCGCACAAATTTAGCTGGTATCATTATTTCGAACTTTGACATTAGCGAATGTCATTTTAGGGTTATAAGTGACATTTGATTATTTTCACAGATTATTAATTCATTTGACTGACCTTGGACAAAATCCTTTCGGCCTTATTTTTAATTCAATAAAGAAAGGGTGGAAAAGAAAAAGGGAAAGGGATAGTTCTAAACGTGGGTGCTTGCGCAAGTATTAATTCAAATATGGCAAGTGTGCTTAACTAAATGAATATTTTTTACTTTTTTCGGAAACCGATACTAGATGGCGTGGTCAGTTGAAGATTCGGTCCGTGAAGAACTTTTGATCTAATTCATCCAAGTATGGAATCTCTAAAATCTAGATCATTGTTCTTAATTATATCATTATTATGACTACAGTGTTCACCCCTCCGAGATTTAACACATTTAAAATTTTCATTGATTCCTACTAAGTATGTCTTTATTTTTATTCGCCGTAATACTTAGTAACATTCGATAATTCGACAAAATTGTTCAGAATCCTCTATTGGAAATAATTTTAACGCTAAGATTCTCCTAATTCTAGGGCTGGCGCGATGGCGTGAGAATTTGTGGCACCTGGGTTAGCCATAAACTCCTTCACCAAGCCTCACTGGAGCAGCGTGGTGGAATACCCACTCTCCAATCCTATTCAATTACTAAAAGCGATTCATACCGTGCCATCCATTATCGACCCACTGCTAATGGATTGGAGCTATAAATTCTATCATCTCTCGATAGAGATTGAAAATAGGACAGGTCCAGAAATGTCAACCGATAGATTTTAATATTTTTTAAATATTTGAACAAATCGGCCATATAGTTAAGGGGTGACTGCTGTCCATAGTCCATACGCATCTGCATTCTGGGCTACAAGGCTAATCAACAGAAAAAATCAAATACAATAATAAATATTAATCTATTTAAATAATTTTTCACACATTCATGTCCCGGACCCGCTTTGAGATTTTCTGTGACGCGGTAGGCATGGACCCGAGAACAAACATTATTATTGTCTGCCAAGGTCGGGAATCGTATCCAAAACACTTCACTCTGCAGATGGGGTCGCTACCAACTCGGCTACAGGACCATTTAGATAGCTATAATATTAATGGAGTTTATTTAACCTATGTATTAGCAAGTGTAGTTCACATTTAGCCTGAAAAAACATCATGATTATTCTAAAATAAAGCATCAAACTTGCATGTTTCCATGTTCCTAAATGGATCCATATACGAGTATGTATCTAATTTGTCAGCTTTGATTTGCTAAAAGGTTTTATAATTCACGATAATGGAAAGGTTTCGCGTTTGTTCAAGAATGGTAAATGGTCTGAATCAATTCCGCTAAGTGTTTTCAGCAGAGCTTTATTGCCTGTATAGCGACTGTTGAGTGGATGAGCGCACGTCGCGTCGCCATTTCCAGCTCCTCTATTGACACCCTTGTGGCTTGCCACAATTCTACTTATAAAAATATCAGTTTTAATGTTACTGTAATATTTTATATTCGGAATAACGCTTATTACTACTTGTTAGATTAGTGCTCTGGCTGCGGCTTGGTACGCCTTTTCAGGGGTGAATAGGGTACTTCTATTTCTTATTTCAGATCATGGTATGTATAAGTACCTACTTGTGTGCTTAATTTCATAAAAATCCGTTAAGTAGTTTTTGCGTGAAAGAGTAATAAACATCCATAAAAAATTTAACATTTAATATCGTATTATTAGATCTTTCCCTATGAAATTGGAGATTTGTATGATTTTAAAATATAAAAATTTAGCTAATTATTATTATTTTAAATAATCAAAGTACTGGTCCCAAATTATCTATACAATTTTGCTATTTTGATAGCAGTTTGATTATCCCTTAGAAAGTTGGGGCAAGGTTCGGTGAGTATTTTGGGTGACGGAGAGCTTCCAGCTCTAACTGGCTGTCGTGAAGTGTGAGCTCGCGTTGTCATGGAGAAGCAATGGGGATGAGCGATTGACCAGTCTTGCTTGTTGGCGAGCTTCTCCATCATTGTTTGCAATTCTTGGCAATAGATATATGACGTCACTGTCGTGTCATTCGGTAAGAAGCTGCGTTATACAAGTCCGGCACCGGTCCACCAGACAGTCACCATCATATTCCTATGAGTAATCTTTTTTTAGCGCTCTAATTCTCTAATCTAGGTACTGTAGGTACCCGGGTCCACCCACTGAGACGAATCCACTTTTCATCGCAGGTTGATTCGATTTAAAATTCCCTCGTTTCTATGCCGATTAATGCATGCTTCGACGCGCAAGTCTCGCTGTTGATTGCTTAGTTCGTGTGGCAGATGTGGCACCCACTTATCTAGCTTTTTTATTAAATCTTTTAGATTTGACGCAAAGTGCTTCAATGTTGTTTTGACACTAACTTCAAAGCCCGCAGCAAGCTCAGCCGTAGATTGAGTTGGATCCGCTTCCAATATCACCTTCATTTCGTCGTTGTCGACCATAGATTACCGACCGACCGCGAAGCTCGTTCTTCAACTTAAAATTTCCAGATTTAAAACGATTGAACTAATAATGAACCTTGTTTATGCAAGCAGTGACCCGTACACGTCGTTAATGTGTTGTTTGCGCAGCGGTATTTCCACGTAGGAACTCATATTCCAAAATTGTATGAATTTTCAGTTTATCTATGGCGCCAAAAACTACCACAATTTCAAAACAAAACACTATCTAACTAAAAAAATAACTGTATTTGAAATTAGAATAACACGGCTTTCGATTATTCATTGAATTTCGAATTGCGCGTCAATCCACAGATAATTAAATCTGAAGATGCAGGTATAAAATCTTCAATTTCATAGACCGTAAAGACCATATAATAGTGCAGTCATTGAAGCATTATTGCTCCGAATTTTTTTACTGTGAACCGATTTGCGTGAAATTTTGGGATTAGGTTCATCTTACCCTTAACTTCAAAAGTGAAAATGATTTAAACTCCGCACTCACCCTGGGGGTGGTTGCCACCCCTTCTCGGCGGTGGACATTTTTTTTTTCAAAATAACCTCGGATATCGATAGAAGGGCTAATTTTAAGCAAAAAATCACCTATAAAGTTTTTCGAAAAATCCAATACTTTTCAAGTTATTGGGTATTGAAAAATCGCAATTTTTTCACGTTTTTCATCGGTCTTTTGCAAATATCTCCAAAAATATATGTTTTATCGAAAATTTTATAAGAACCAAAATTGTAGCAGATAAAAAACGAACAATTTAGTTTTTTTTTAAATTATTCTAAGTGCAATATTAAGCTAGATATTGAAGATCAAAGCCGTTTTTTATTCTGTCTGAAATTTAATCTATGTGTTCAATGCCATCTAGCGGCGAACAGATGCATTTTATGCATTCTGCCATAAAGAAAGTTTTTGTAGTGCTTGAAATAAGCTTTAAAATGAGCACTGTTAAAGGTCTTTTGCACGTAAAATAAGTGAGCTGTATTGAAAATAAGAAGACCATTTAATATTTTTTCTTTTAAATCAATGGGTTTCATAAGTGCCATTTCCGCCAAAATGAAAATTAATCGTATTCCGCCTAGAAATAACTTTATTATGAAGAGTTTGATAGATTGTATCAGTTTGGCTGCTTCAGGACACATATTTAAAAAAAAAATCAAGATTAAAAAAAATTAAAAAATTTCAAATTTACAAAAAAAACACCTTTTTTTCATAATATCTCAAAAATGACGACAGATACGTAAAAAAGTGTAGGGATGAAAAATTTAGGTATTTTTCTGACGAACAATTTGATTGTTTTTTTTATTTCTGTCAAACAAAAATTGACGGAGATATCATTGTTTAAAGAGCGCGCAGCAGCGCAATCACAGTCTCTCTTAAGCCCTTTAACCCTTCACCGTTTTAAAAAAAGGTTTTTTACTATATATTGCAATGAAGGATGTTGTAGCTCTGTTAATTACCTTTAAAATGGTTTGTTATAAATTGTGATAGCATGAAAATTGAAGGAGTTGTGGTCCAAAAACTTATCATATTTTTTTCTACTTAGTAACTGAAAATTTCGGAGTGTGAATATTTGGAGCAATGTGAAAGTACGCAGTATAATAGAGACCCAAAACTATTGTAACGTGTATATATAATTGTTGTAATTGTGACAGCGACTCCGACATTGAGTAATGAAAAATAATATATTTTAATAATCTGGTACGATGTATTTTATGTAATTTGTAAATATTTTATTCAATAAATGGCAATTTTTTACTCTATAATTAAATTATTTTTAAATATGTAATCATATATATTTACTGTTTTAATTTAGGGGTAGTTTTAAGGGTAGCAAAGTTGAAAATTATGATAATCACTTTCGAGAGTGTAGAATAATATTTAAATCCTTTTCATTTAATCAAAAAAAAAATTTTAACAATTTTTTATCAAGGGGTTGTTTTTAAGGGTTGAAAGGGGGTCAAAAATTTGACTATTACTATAGAGAACAAAATAATACTTACTCTATACTTACATCTTTTTATGTCATACCAAAGTAATTTTTTGTGATTTTTTTAATTTAGGGGTTGTTAGCAAGGGTTGTAAGAATTTCAAGGGGTTGAAAATGATTTTAATATGAGGTAATTGTGTTAGAAAACACTTTACAATTTCAAAACTTACTATTACACATGTTTTCTAGCGATAAAATGGCTCAATGTTAATTTTTCCATTAAGGGGTTGTTTACACCCCTTAAAAATAATTTGCGGAGTTCAGATTATTTTCACTTTTGAAGTTAAGGGTTAGATAAGCCTAATTCCAAAATTTCATGCAAATCGGTTCACAGTAAAAAAATTCGGAGGTAACACCGTATTTTTCGCTTCAATGACTGCACTATAAAGACCTATTATTTATTAGTGGCATATTTGACACAATATGAAATAGTTTAATTTAAATATAAATGTTACAAAGTAACGCTGATTAAACAATGAATTAATAATAACGTACAACGTTCACTGTGATTTAAACTCATCAATCTTATCACAATTAGCGGCATAAACCGATTTTTTACTTCATTAGCGCGTGTATGAATTTTTAATCCATCAATTAGAGTTTCACAGTCACAGCGCTCACAGGGAGGAAGTTGAAGGTACTACAGTTCCGTATTATACTGAAGTGTTAAATACAATATTTATCTAACGATAATGTCTATAATAATGTAATAAATAATTACGATACCATTTTAATGCGTTGTTCTCCACTGGAGCTCGAGTTGCTTTTCGTCACTATTTATCTACCTACTACAAAGCATAAACTTACATAGATAACTCCAATTGTTTGGTGCCTTAAGGTTAGACCGCATTAGGCGTAACTACGCGACACGACGCGACGCGACCAAATATTCTTTGTATTAAATTGTATGAGATAAAACGCACTACGCGGCAGCGGAACTACGCGCCGCGACACCGCGCGACGAAGTTGACCAACTCGCCAACTCTGACGCGTCGTGGCGTGTCGCGTAGTTCCGCTGCCGCTAGTGCGGTATAGCGAGCGGCGCCGGCGCGACACTATGAGTTTTTTTTATATGGGGCTTCATAGCCTGTAATAACTGGTCGAATTTATGTTGAGTGAGACATTCTAAAGTAGGTATCCCTTTTAAGTCGCGACAAAAGTGTGTAATATTCTCCTTCTTCATATCGTGATTTTAAAATGTCATGTAGCCATATTCTTCGTTTCTTTTGGAACGAAGTTCCTTATCGCGCGTTATGAAAGGGGGCTAGACGGAAAAAATTCTTACGAAAAGTTGTCACGACACTTTTTGAAGTGATTCAGTAATATGAAACTAGATTCATCATGCCATCTAGTTTCATATTTCTGATTCACACTGCTGAGCGCGTAAAACAATACTTAAATCGAAAGGAACTTCGTTCCATCCGGGTGTTTCTTGACACCTCTCAAGTTTTTTTGCTTTCTCTAGCTCCATCCTTTCTTCCTCGCATAGTAAGGAAACTATTAGCAAAGCAAAGCAAAAGCAAAGCAACAACCCATAATTGTCCCACTGCTGGGTTCAGGGTCTCTTCTCACAATGTGAGGGGTATAGACTTCACACACCTTCGAGAACTTTTATGGAGAACTCTCCGGTGTGCAGGTTTCCTCACAATGTTTTCCTTCACCGAAGCAAGTGATAATTAACTTGTAATACGCACATAATATTTGAATATTAGAGGTGCGTGCCAGGATTTGAACTCGGGCCCCTTGGTTCGGGAGACCAATGTTCTAACCGCTAGGCTATCACTGCTACACTAGGAAACTATTATAATATCCATAATATCGTCCATCTTGCTTGGAAGTCACCGACCGAGTGACAGGAAAAATTTGCTGGAAACTGTCGCGCCGCTGCAGCTTAAGTGCGGTATACTAAAATAGGATCGCATCGAGTCGTGTTGCGTCGTGTCGCGTAGTTACGCCTAGTGCGGTCTAACCTTTATTGTTAACTTTAATTACATTTTGAATTAATTTTGTAATTAAAACGGAAGCTAGAACGCGGCGCGTGAAGTTTAAGTGGCTGGAAACGGATCGACCCGGTCGGGAAGGGAGGGACGCGGGGCTTTTAGATGCAATCTCTGAGTGGATTAATTAATTCTGAGGTGCCAGTAACCAGTTATCTTCTGTTATCGTTTAATAAAGTTGTGTAAGGATAGATAATTTCTTTACAGAAGCGATGATCTACTGAGCCAACGGAGGGCAATGGTGACGCTACGTTCGTGATTATTCCGGCCGCTCTGAATCTGTTATCGTATTGATATGTCGTTAAATGTTTCATGAGGTGTATAGGCATCACCTGGTGTGATGAAAATAACGAATTCAGAACGCTTTTCAAAACAACACTCTGCCAACGCTACATTATGCATGAGCACTCCATTTGCTGATCCGCTCTGGAGTCCTGCTCGCGGTTCGTTAAGCGCTTACATTACCTACAAACACTTATTGATTTTGAGAGATTGATGTGATTTAAGAGGAAAGCTACGTCTTAAGTATGTACCTTTCATAGTTTTTCTAAGTTCCATTATTTATGTATTCGGTTGAATTCTTTTATTCTCAAAAAACAAGTAGAGATGACAGTAGGGTGACAGTAATTGAGTTTAAGACACATATTAATTGAATTACATAATCACTAATGTGTCTAGCTAGATGTTAAATAAATATCAAATTTTAAACGAAACAATGTCCATCAATACAGGGAGTGGGGAGATTATAAATGCAATATTAATGCACTAGCGAATAGTGGCCTGAGTGCATTTAGTTAATGGATACTACGCAAAATGTTTATACCATGTTAGCGAACGCAAAAAAATAGAGTGCTTAGAGTATTTTTAGAAGGATTATCGCGAATAGCTAGAATCACGTTAACTTATTTACAGATAAAAAGTAACTTTGTCGACTCAAATAAAAAAAAGAACTTATGCGACACCTCTACGATGTTAGGAAAGAGTGGGATACATTACTGGAGTGGAAAAGTTAAAAAGCTTAAATGTATCTCCGACGCGGCTAAAAGTGTCTGACAAAAGTTCGACTTCCATTTTAAAAAGCTCCATTACAAAACATCGAGATTCGCTTCCGCCACGATGCCATCTGTAAGGTGAAAGACAGAATTAAAACTTTTAATTTATTTATCTTATTGCTAGCGAGCTTTGAGGACTCGACGACTCGCGCATCTATGATGTTGGAGTAACGATGTAAAGTGAATACAATTGCGCCACGTAGATATAGAAGTAGTTTCTTTCGAATGGGCAGTAACTGTTGCTGTTGGAGTTAGCTCTATCGGTCTCTATAGCTTCACTCGGAAAAGGGATTGTAGTGCATTAACTTATAATTACTCCGTTATGGAGAAAAGTTAATTAATCGTTGTTAATTATTCTCCGTTTTGGAGATAAATGGCAACATTGATGTGCGCAAACAAATACACACACACACAAGCAACCTCCCACCTCGCGTATTGTGATTATGTAAAAATCAATAACATTATTATAGTAACGAATTTACAACAAACAAGAATTGTGCAACAAACAACAAGAAGAACAAAACACCAAGAATTATGTAAGCAATAAACATCTTAAAAATATTTTCAATTTCCCTTAAAATATCTTAAAAGTCCGATATGTGTATCGATTTTATTCTTGTTTACATTGTGAATGTGGTGAATTATTACCGGGAAAAGCATATTGAAATAGAAAATATTATTACATATTATGAAAGAAGATTTCTTAAATATGTGAATGGTACTATAAATTAATTTTCGATTCAATCATTTGCGTACCGAAAATAAATTTCGATATCGTTACTTTGTGTAGAGTCACAACACAACACAACCCACGTCACTGGGAAATTGGCATCTTAAGCTGTCGCCATCATCACACGTGCAGGGTTAAAAAAAGTAAATTGATTTCTTACTTAAAAGTTTTTGATGAAGTTTCTAAAAAAAAAACAACCAGTTGATATCCCATAAATAAATTTGACAAGTGTGACTTTGACTCGCTTGGAGAGGGTTCCGTACGTTGATTATGTATTTACCGTTATTTTTCTATTTTATTTATTTTTTCCCTTTTTTTAAGACTTTTTATAGATTTTTCTGTAATGAAAAAGTAATGAACAATTTTCTGTATTTTTCTCAAAATTCTAGGAGATAAGGGGGGAATGATCAATTTTCGTCTGCAATTTTCGATCTTTCTTGAATAATTTTAAAACTATCCATTGCACAACTATAATAAAAATATGAATTGATAATAAAAAATTGATAATAGAATTGATAATAAAAATTGAGATCCTTACAATAAGCCCTTTTATTTGACATACACACGATACGGTTTGGAATTTTTGTAAAATTTTGATTTCATTGAAAAATTATAATATTTTTTTAAAATTCACTTTTCTTTATACCTTCGTCTCTGAGTCACAGAAAAGCACTTGAGTACCAAATTTCAACTCTGGACCAAAGGTCCAGTAGTTTCAGAGAAAATTGGCTGTGAAGGGCGTTCGCTCAGACACACGAGTGATCCTATATGGGTTCCGTTGTTCGTTTTTCGTTCCGAACCGTAAAAACCAAGCACACATGTCATAATGTGGACGCGGCGGTTGGTGCCTGGCCGCCCGCTGCCGCGATGCCGTTTATCAATATTGTGATCCATATGTATTTATGTCTAAATAATTATCGAAAATTTTAATTAAAAATGTAACATTATAATAAAACACAAAACGTTACTCTGGACAAAAATAAAAGACAAGTTCTAGAATAAAAAAACTTAATTAAAAGTCCAAAAGCTAAGAAAAGCTTTGGCAGGTGGGCTCATTGTTTATCCTTTCGCATAGGTAGGTACCTATTTACAGAACAAGGTCGGTAGTAAGTTCATTGACTTATGTTAACATAGCTGTGGCCTGTGATAGTTTTCCTTATAAATTGATCATATCGCACCCCTGCAATTTTACAGGAAAGCAAGAAAACTGTTAAAATATCAGTAAATAGTCAAAGGAATTTACATTACGATTTCATGCATAAATCCCTAATGATAAAAATTTGAAAAAAATCGAGCATATGTAGCTTTTGTCCCTCTTCCCAATCATATTAATAACTAAAATTTAACGTAAGACGACTTATGCTTTTTTCCACTGAAGGTGCGATAGGTATAACCTATTTTTGAGAATTTTTTCACTTGTCCAACTCCAACCGTTTAGCCAGCAGCGCAGCGGGGGAAACTTGACTTCGCAAGGTGCCCTGAAAAAAATGTCTTTCAATATTTTATTCTATGATTCTGGCGCTTTAATAAATATGTATATCCATGCCAAATTACAGATTTCTAGCACTAAGGGTCTCGGCGCTTTGCTTCAGACAGATAGACGGACAGACAGACGGACGGACGGACATGACGAAACTACAAGGGTTCCGATTTTACTTCGGAACCCTAAAAACAAAATAAGAAACGTAAAAATCTGTTTTAATAAATAATATTCAAGTATCAAGACTCTGAACTGCGGTATAAAATCTCGAAGCCGGCACCTCCTCACGGAGCAAAGTAACTTGAATTTGAGAAGAGTTGTGAGGCTTTGGCTCCGAGATAGTGCTTTTAGGCCCTAACCCCGGGGGTGATGCAGTGGGTCCGTGGAGCTTCTTAAAATGTTTTCACTTATGTATGTATGGGAATACATTACCCAGCCTTCGGGTTACTCGAGCCGCGTACCTACACTTACTTCTAACACAAAATTGAAGTGACGTAAAGCTTTTCACTCAGCTCTCCGGTGTATATGTTAACTTAAATTACATTTGGTCTGAAATCTGAAACATCTTGTACGTTGCTCTGGGAAGCAATACTATTCCGATTTACATCGCCTCAGTGTTACTGCTGAATAAAGGAAAAATAATTTAAAAGTGAGTAGAAATTGAAATTGAGGAAGTAGCTAGGTAAGTCTTAAAAACTTTCACTAAAGTTTCAAAAAAATATTTTATTTATTCCATTTAAAGCTATAGCAAGAAATAATTACTTCAGTGATGTTAAAAATATGGCAATAATATAAATTATTAAATAATAAAAAAACATGAGAGGTGTCAAGGGACACCCGGATGGAACGAAGTTCCTTTCGATTAAGTATTGTTTTGTTGTACAGCGCCATCTCTCACGCTAGCGTGATTCAGAGAGTTTTACAGTACAGCGCCATCTCTGTAAAACTCACTGAATCACTTCAAAAAAAGTGTCGTCATTCGTAAAATCAAAAAGTGTCGTAATTTTCCGTCTAGCCCCCTTTCACAACGCGCGATAAGGAACTTCGTTCCAATAATTTATTGTAGGTGTAAGAATTTGTATACCCGCTGTATCTTTGAATAGGTACGCGGTTACTGAAGGTTACTGACCGCAATTTATCCTACAGAGAGGTACCTGACAGCATACATTACATATGATTATTTATCAGGTCATTTTATGTCTGTAAATGTAATGGTGAAAGATATATGTTACTGTGGTTGTATTACTTTGGGTTCATAATAGAGAACATTAAACTCAACAAGCAAGAACGAACCATGGGGTTTTACACCGATGTACCCTAAGTTTGAATCTTAGTACCCCAGGTGACATTTATTTATTTATGTGATCCTTATTGACCACAATATAAAATATTATAGTACAAATGGCGAGCTTAATGCTAACTGCATTCTCTACACAACTAGCTAACCATTAGGCCAAACCGAAATACATGAGGAGCGGTATGATAGATAGGTGGTAAATTAAAAAGTAGATATATTTACATTTACATTTATTTATGAATAAGTACATTCCCATTAATAAACTAAATTTAAGCACCAGGTAAAATTAGTCAATACAATAAATGTAAGCCTTAAAAGTGTAGAGAATTAGGATTTTAAACGTGGGTATAATAATACAATGAACTTAAATAATTAATTTCGTGTTTATAATGCGGCTCTAAATAATTTAGTAACCTACCTATAAAATATTTTGTTCAAATAGTACTTTGTTATATTTTAAGTACCCCATAAAAAATAATTTGATTTGGTATTATTATGATCCTGCTTAAATATGCAGGTTGTTTCATTGTATTGTATTTGCCAACGATTTCATTTCAATAAACATTTGTATTATGAGGCATTTCACTACTTTGTTGCCCAGGAAATAGTTAATAAAAGTTTAATGTCATTGTTTACGATAGCTGTTAAATACAGACATTGTGGGGCCAGTAAGATATTAAGTTTTAATTTCTTTACAAATTTCTAACACCTACCGTGTGATGATGGAAGTTGACGGTCATAAAAATATCTTATTTTGCTTATAATTTCGTATCTTGTATACTTAATAAGCCTTTGTTTCATGATTTTATAAGAAGCATTATTAGCAGAAAATATGAGATTATATTTAGAAACCCACTGTTCAATACATATATTATATGGTATATTGATAGGTATCTGTAACCAACGCCAAATTGAGCTACACTCGCTCATTATCCAGTTTTCCTCAGCTTGATATTCTGAGTGAGACCTGTTTCAATATCCTGGCGCGAACACGAACGTACGATGGTAACTTCTTGCATTCATAACAATAATCACTTAGCTTAATTACTTACGTTAATTACGGTCGATCTCGCCGGTTCAAATTACGTACTCTAAAACGCATTAGCCCCTGACAGCTGGAGATTATCCGTCTAAGCGTCGACAGGACCGCTCGCCGCGGGACCATTCCTCTAATGAAATTTAATGAGGCTTAATCGTCGACGACTTAATGAACGAAATGTAGATAAGTGCTCAACCATCGCCCTAAGTGCCAAAAAGAAAAGATGCACTTGCGAAAGAAACTACTACTTAATGGAGTAGAAACTATAAAGAGAATATTGAAAGGAGTGAGAGCTTCTTCAATTGAAATGTTTTCTGATGAAATGTTAGGTAATCCTAACTTAGAGCTCATGGAGAACGTATGGGTGTATCTGGTTATGTAGACGTATCTTTGACACCTTTAAAAGATATTTAAATGGGTATACTTAAAGAATAATTTTATTATACTCACATGCTTATCCTTATGTTTTTTACGACAACTTGATTTGATCAACGTATTAAATTATAAAGTTGTCACACTAATTTGTTATTGCAAAACATTGTAGGTAGGTATCTCTTTATAACAGAGTTGACAAGTTGTGAATTTTCACGGTAATAAATTTGGCTAAGTTTTGACATAATTTAATTGATTGCTAACATCTTCAGTTATATAATATTTTAAAATAAATTAACATGTAAATTAACACGAGTCTTTAGGACGGAGGTCAGTTTATAAAGAATGTGGCATGATGTCGGTGTCCTAATATTGAAATGTTTACAAATCAAATATGTATGTGAATGCTGATAGTCATGATGCATTGCACTTCCAAATTAAATTTTCTTACATTGAGGAGTTCTACAAGTGGACAAAGCATTCTAATCTCCTAGTCAACTTTTTATGCCATGATTTTCCTCTGTTATTTGATCAATGTTACATTACAACCCACTCAATCAAGAATACTAAGTTTTAACTTGTCGATCGTCGTACTGGTCCGTAGCGCAAGGTGTTTTCAGCTTTATTTGCCTCATAAAAATGAAATGTGAAAATATTTTTATATCTTTCGGTTTCAAATAGAAGTCAGTTATACGTGTCCATCGCTTCTTTCTTAGCTGCTTCCAAAAGCGTCACTGGCGTCCTTGTTTTTCTAGAAATCTACCATCACAACAAAAACCCTTACCTTACCTCAAATTAGAATGACGACACACAAAAGCCGTCGTAAATCATAACGAAGTTTTACCAAGACAGTGGGGGACGGAGCTCGAGCCTTACAACAGTAGCTAAGATATTGTGTATCTAAGTCAGTGTTTACGAATGACAATAGCGTGTAGTGGGTTTCTTGTTAACTGATTAGAGCCAGGCTGAGTGGTGTCATCTCGGAACGTTCCAATTACTGGGAATGGGGCAGAGCCGGGCGGGGTGTGCAGGGGTGCGAATGATCCATTTCGAAAACTAATTTAGAGTTGGCAACTAAACAAAGAGCACTCCTCGCAGATAATAATTAACGCTTGTGGTAAAGTTCCACTAAGTCCGTACCGGTTAGACCTCGCAGCGCCAGTGACGAAGTTAATTAAATGTTTTTTCCGGTATGTGAATATTAAATAGTTTTAAAATTGCAAAGCTTGCAAATTAATTATTATAATAGTTGCAGAGATCACGTTGCTGTATAGTTTACAATTCATTGCTTTCGCGTGGATAGCGAGGTTGATTGCATGCTAACTGATTGGTATTGATTTGTATGAATAGAACGGTAAAATCTTTTAATCTAACTATACCTAACTATATTATGAGTTTATACGTTTTTTATTACAGACTATAGACCAATAGGAATACTGTCTGCATAATGGATGGTTTGCTTCATCTCATTAGCGACCCACTGTGCGATATGTCATAAGGAAATGAAGTGATGAGGTGGTTAGTAGTTCACTAATAGTGGACAAACCAAGTGTACCGTCCGCTTTTACATGGCCTTTAATGATAACATTGCTAAATCTTACCAAAGGACGAAACAAACGAGCGCTTATGAAATCATATCACTACGGTCGTCCAACAATAGATATTTGAATATTAATTCTACATAGGTCGGGATGTGAGTTGTAAGTGGTTTTTGAGACGGTAAAACAGTTAGGTATCCCTGTGAAATGTTATTACGGTAAGAGCCATCACACACTTTCAATAATACCAAGATTTTAACCATCTTTATAGTAATAACTTTAGGGTTTAAATTGATGTTCTACTAGAATAATACAATTGAATAAATATTGTGACTAGATACCCTGAGTTATTCAATTAAAATTTTAGAAAAAGAATAACATTAACTGGTGATTAGAGACACCACCAGCGAGAGTTAAAATTGCACCACACAGCTGTAAATATTCATACGCTCTTAATGGCTATGAGTAAGGTTATGTATGTTGTGTTAAGTAATCGCGTAATTCAATATCCGACGTAATAATGAAATGGCGTTGCTGGGTTTAGTCAATAGAGCGAGCTGAGGGTTGAATCATGTTATGTTAAAGTGAATGTCTCTGTCTTTGAGTGTTTGCGATGCCGCGCGGCCCTTGTCCAGATAAAAGCTTCTCCATTGCACGAAAAAGCACTCACTCTAAATATTGATTTGTTACTTCACCGCTTCTAAAATGGGTGACGTAGGTATGCCAGAGCACAGATTTCATTTAGAATAGGTAGATTTATGCAAGACGTGAACAAGAATATACTATTTGCACTTTAGTTTATTTTTGATTTTATCGATTCTTTGTTATAATGTAGGTAGACTTATTTGAGATGTTCTATCTTTGTTTAGTGTTTAATCAAAATATTTAGGCAAAAATTAAAGTTGCTAAGTTCTGATGGTGTCTCCCTCCATATAAGTATGTAACTAACTGCACGTTTTGGTTTAATAAGAGGCATTGTATGTAATAATAATATAATCAAAATTCTGTTCCCTTTCCACTAATACTTAAAAAACATATATTTAAAAGAAAATTGTGTTTTCAATAGCTTTGTCTAACAGTAAATAGAAGAACCTTAATCTATATTAACAAAGCATTTGCCTCATAAAAATATTTGCCTCGTAAAATATGTTCATTTATTGCTAATCTGAATAATGTTGGTAAAACGAGGCAAATGACTGCCTACGAAGGATAATCGCGCCAATTAAAAGTGTTAGGCGTTGCGCTAATGATTTGACGGCTCTATACGAAACACGTTAAGAATTTTCTTATTACGGTAAGAATTAAGGGATTTCTTTATTAATCCGCGGAGCACTAATTGCAGGGTAGGTAACCTTCATTTAGTTGTGACGCCTCCGCAGGGGGACGGCCAGGGCCGCATGTAACAACTCTCTTATTTACTATTTTTTTAACCGACTTCAAAAAAAAGAAGGAGGTTCTCAATTCGACTGTATTTTTTAAGGTATGTTTGTTACCTTAGAACTTTCGACTGGGTGAACCGATTTTGATGATTCTTTTTTTAATCGAAGGCTGGTGCTTGTCGTGTGTGGGACCACACTTAAATTTGAGCAAGATGTGACAATGTCATACATGTCAAAAGCATACCTATAAGACTTAAATTTGCATTAAGTATGTGCCCGATAAATGGACGAATTACTCAATATCATTACAACCGATTTCGATTATTCTTTTTTTATTGGATGTACTTTATTTGAAGTCGGTTCTTTTTTTAATTTTGTTACAATTTTAGATTATTAAGCTTGGAGTCATGCAGCTCAAAAGTTAAGTGGTCATTGCAATTCCTGATCTATGGCACAAAATTCCATAACAAAATCCGAATCGCAATGCTATGCAAAATATATCTACATTGTATAACTTCCTCGCTAACCTATTTTTTATCTCGTGGGAAGTTGGGAACAGGATCCATTACCAGGGATATAAAGTAACCCAGAACATATATAACAAATTACGAAGTTACATATATAAATGTTTAGTGGTTTTCTCGTGTAATCATACATGATGACAAATATATTAAAACTAAAGCTTACTACTTACCTATTAAAATTTCTATTAAAATATCTATATGCATAGATTTAGCCGTGTAACAGTTATATTATTGGGTCGTAGAGATGACACGGATGTTTCTGTAGGTGGGTACCTACCTACTGGAAAGAAATAACCGAAAAAGCAGCTACAAAAAGAAGTAATTACTATAATTATATCTTACTTCATTTTATTTAAAAATCAACTACTATAAATTCATTACCTCTACAATATATTATACATGGTCCGTGTGTTAATTATACAATTATGTGGTTTACACACGAAAAATGTTCATAACCTACATTACAAAATAAAAACTTGACCTATTAAGTTTATATAAAGAACGTTATTATTATCGTATATATCGTATATTCGTCACATAATAGATATTATAGCTCCTTGTTTAGTTGTAGTTTTTAATAAATGCATAGATCTTGGTGTATTTCCAGATCTAATGAAATGCAGTAAAGTTATACCATTATTTAAAACAGGTGAAAAATCGGATATTAATAATTATAGGCCAATTTCTATATTACCAACACTCAGTAAGATCTTTGAAAAGATCATACTGAATCAAATGCTAACCCACTTCAACAATAATAATTTATTACATCCGGAGCAATACGGTTTTACTAAAGGTCGTAGTACAACAGATGCTGGAGCCAGGCTCTTAAAGCATATATATGAAGCATGGGAGTCGTCGCAAAATGCTATAGGTGTATTTTGTGATTTATCAAAGGCGTTTGATTGTGTTGAGCACGATACATTAATATCTAAACTTAGTCACTATGGCGTGAAAAACAAGGCCCTTAGCTTGCTCGCATCTTATTTAAGTAATAGGATACTAAAGGTTAATATAAACGATGAAAAGTCATCAGGGTCACCTACTGTGATGGGTGTTCCGCAAGGCTCGATCTTGGGCCCTTTTCTTTTCCTGGTGTATATAAATGACTTACGCCCCAACTCAGAAAGGTTCCTTTATTTAGCTGTAAGGAGCCCATAACTAATTGACATTAAATATGTTAAGTATCGATTCCTCTCAGAGTCATTTTATTAACTTTAAGTAACCCTAGTGCGGAACAACGTCTAATAACCTTATCGATTATCATATCGATAGAGTATTAGTGTAGCCACATGTAAAATACGTTGAGAACACATAAAAAATAATACTTATTTTAGTGCTTTTAGTACGATGATTTATAATAATATAGTAACAAGAAATTCGTTTACTGTGTTTTCTTACTTAAGAACATTGCAAAGTAGCTTTTTTCTTTAATATATAATAAAAAAACTCGCAATTTTATGTAACGGCAATCCTATACCTAGTAGTATACTGTAGTATCTGTGGCAGAACACTGTACAGTAAATGTCAATTGTCAGTCAATTCAATGTTGATATAATATATTGTTGGTTTGATTTCAATCTGAATTGAATTGAAAAATTTCATTTTGTTTAATATCGCCAACCTATGTATTATATAATATTATCATGTACATGTAAAGTACCTACACTTTCAAATTAGCGAATATGATAATAACTTACTATTATTATATGTTAATAAATAAGGGGCACCAAGGTTGTGAATTGCAATCAAAACAACTGTATCGTTTTTTAAAGGATATGGAGTGTAAAATACCGCGAAAAAGAGTTGCAAATGGTTATCCTTTCTTTGTTGGTTTCGTTAGGCCTGGCACCAGTATGGGCAATATAACCGTTTTTACACATTCTGCTGTATCGTGCATAAAATTCTTGGACCGAGTATGTTCTAAACGGATCAGAGAAATCTCGCAAATATCGCCTTGGCCCCACATGTCTATGCATTCTAGTGTAATCAACAAATTCAATAAAATCGGCAAAATCCGCGAAAACAGACATTTTGCTTGTGAAATCACTCAAATTGTAAACCTAATGTCAACTGAACGTCAAAATCAATCCTAAGTAGAGTTTAAGTAATGGTATTTGTATAATTAACTTTAATTGCCATTAAGGGCCTGTAACGGTCGATTAACTGACTCTGGGAGTGACTAATTGTGATTCTGTACTAAGGAGCGATTTTAATGACCATTAAGTGACTCTGAGTTGGGGCGTTACCACATTATGTTAAAAACCATGCGAACATTGTGCTGTTTGCAGATGATACATCATTAATATTTAAGACTGATAGGAATAAAAATAATTTTGACGATGTTAATAGTGCTCTGTCGCATGTCTCACATTGGTTCACTATAAATAATTTACTTTTAAATGCAAAGAAAACCAAATGCTTAGAATTCGTGTTGCCAAATGTAAAAAAAGTAAATAAATCTCTTAAATTAAATAATGAAACATTAAATATAGAGGAATCCACGGTTTTTTTAGGGGTGACCTTGGACAGTAAACTGCAATGGGGCCCGCACATAGTATCTCTCACAACTAAACTTGCTAGGGCTGCTTATGCTGTTAGAAAAATAAGGCAGCTCACTGACGTCGACACTGCTCGGCTTGTTTATTTTGCATATTTCCATAGTGTTATGTCTTATGGCATTTTACTGTGGGGCAAAGCAGCCGGTATAGAACAAATTTTTGTATTACAGAAAAGAGCCATTAGAGCTATTTATAAACTAAAATCAAGGGAGTCCTTGCGTGTCAAATTTAAACAAATAGGTATACATACTTACAGTAGCTTCCCAATATATTTATAATAATTTAGTGTTTATACGGAATAACATAACTGCATATAAACAAAATTGTGATTTTTCAAATCGTCAAACAAGAAGGATGCATCAATTGGCTACCTCTTCGTACCGTCTTTCTAAAGTGCAACGTTCTTTTATGGGACTAGGTATAAAATTTTATAATAAAGTCCCAAAACAAATACATGACTTACCGGTGCAATCTTTTAAGAAACGTGTAAAGGCTCAGCTCTTAGGCAAGGGCTACTATAGCATAAATGAATATTTAAATGACAAGGATGCTTGGAAATGACTAGCTAGGCAACCAGTTCTGCACAGGTTAAAGAATACCTATTTTTGTAATAGATATAAGTTTTATTTTTAAAGGATGTGCTGAGGAGTTTCTTTACGGCTTTTCTTCTCCTCCATGACAAAGCACCTTTCCGAAAAGCTGGTAGATTAAAAAAATGACGTGCATAAGAGTATCAGTGATACCTACATGAATAAAGATTATTTCATTTCATTTCATTTCATATCTTTCACTTACCAACATCAGTTTAATTAATTGAGAATTAACGGAATTTGCAATTCTGTAGTTATATTCATTATGCACAAATATCATGTGAAATGGCAGTTGATAGCGAAATTATCTTTATTACCTTATCCTCAGCTAACATAATTTAATTTAATTGCGAAATAACAGATTTGCAAATGCTGCAGTTATTATGCACAATTAGGTATAATGTTAATTGTCAGTTGATAATGAAATAAGTAATTTGGCCATAATTAACGACAATTTAATGACAATACCCCAAATTGTCCTCGAATATCTGAATGCGGCTCTGTCTAGCAATTACAGTACCTATTACTTATTAACTTTCAGCCGCCTTTAATGGTTTCCGTAATACAGTTTAAGTGTAGCTTTGAAAATATGCACAGTTTATGTAGTTCAGTCGGATGTGAATTAAGTCTATTGGGATGTCATTATGCCATATACATTGTTTAAAATCTACATAATTATAACTACATTTAGGCGAAAACATTCGGTCTATGGTCGTAGAATCTGCGAGGTGCGAACTGCGAAAAGATATCGAATTTTGTTAATGATGATATTATGTATTAGTCAAAGTTAAAATTTAGTTATTATTTTATTTTATTTCAGTTTTTTATTTATTATTGTCTGTGCCACCATATTATAAGTTAACTACGATGCGTTGCCAGCGAGAAATAAGTGGACAAGCCCGTGTTTATTGACTCATCAACACTGCAAGCTAAGCTAATTAGCTTAGCTTGTTAAAAGGTTTTTAATCAGAAACCTTCTAGAAGGAGACAGCAAAACAACATCAGACAAACGAAAAACAACAAAGTAATAATACAAAGGTGTTCGAGTAATGTCAAGATTAAGGTGGATAGTAGCTTATGAATATCCCTGGATCAGGTTTCACTTACCGCACTTTTCTCATTGACAACTCTGAGATGAGAGTAATTAAAAACGATAATGTGTATTTTTACATAATTCCGTCTTATTAGTTTTCCTCTTCCAAATGAGTATTTGGAAGAGGAAAACTCGTTTTGTAGAGTTACAAAACGATACTTTTTAATGTAAGTACATAATCAAAGGCATCATTGTCGCGTCGCTGCCGCGCTGGCCAAAATAATTTTATAATTATACTGCTAGTGCCCATGGAGGTATCGTTTCTACAAGCAATTTTACCTCTTCAAGGTTGATTACCTACGTCTTAAATTTTCAAAAATCCTTTTTTATTTTTTAAAAAGTTTCATGCTTCTAAATCCACTGGTTCAGGCGGTGAATTTTCATCACCGTTAAGATTTAACAAGACGACATACAAATAACAATGTTTCCTTATTTAATTTTAATTTTTTTATTTTATTTCAGATAACAATGATCCATTCACAGTCAGATAAAAATTTATCATACAATATTATGTAAATTCATTAAAGTAAAGTAAAATAATTAAAATTATGCAGGCTACGTACTATAAAATACCATGAATCAATATCATGGAGCAGATTTTCATCCATGTCTAAGATGAGGACAGCAAAGTTATCTTGATACCTTCGCAACAATTCTTTCTTTCCATGTATATATTATGTTGTATTATGTTGTTTTAAAACAATTCAATACGTCTGCAGCGAATTGCCGAAGTAGAACTCAGCGGAGATAAGCGAAGCGTTTGGTATTTTTAGTAACACAGCATTAACACCAAACGCATCTTAACATATTCTTCTTTGATATTCCACTCTAGTATTTAATAATAAAAAACACCATTTAATAATAAATGATAATCAAAATACATTTAAAACAACAATAATAACGTAGAACTTGGAGTTGGTTGCACCGCGCAGTCGTAAGTGGCTACAATAAAGCTCTCGCTACATTAAGCTTCCGCTATTGCGCCGTTAGTGAGATAACGAGACCCAGTGCCCGCGCCACACATAATTTATACCGTCCGAGCTCGTTAAAAACTTATAAAGACGCACATTGTTAGTGAAGCCAATATTCGCGGTTATCCAAGGATATACGACCGGTCTAACGACTCCTTGCCCGGTTCATGTGAACCATTGCGCAAACTATCCGGTCTAATAGCTCTGAAAACGAAACCGGTGGAACGGTGGATGGCTGACGATTCATTGATATGCATTTTGTTTGGCTTCGTGAAATCTGCAAACTACGACTGGGTAAATTGTGGCGCCACATTTGCTGTCTACTGTTTCCTACTTCAAACGGCTCTTGACAAATTATTTTCTCCTAATTGTAAGAAGATTTGTTTCATATCTTGATAGTGATGGAGCTATTAAAAATAATAACGCTTCACACTCATAGCCCCACACTAGGATTCTTTGTGTTGTGGATGCCATGGATAACTCACTGAGACAAGAATATTCACACCCAGACTGAGAACAGAAATTCAAACTCATCAATCAAATTGCCGCTGATTTTTCAGAATTAAAATATGGTCTAACATTGTTGGCCTTTTTATAAATAGAGTTCATCAAGTCTTCTATTGTCCACTTCATCAACAGCTTGGTTACGTGGTTCTGCAGTCGGATGGTTTCATCGTTTTAGGAGTAGTGTTTAGTCTTCTTTATGAAATCTGTACAAAAGGTCGATGTTTCAGCTGCCATGCTTTTGGCTTGATAAGTTTCTGTTGCATGTTAGTAATTTTTCGTACATACTACATAATATGGATTGACACTACAAAAAATTGTTGAAACAAATAAACTAAATTGTCATGATGAAATAGTGATATGATGATGTGCACAACCCTAGGCTTAATTGTTTTAGGGCGCAACTTCCAGGAAACTTTAGCGATTAGAATAGATGCCGCCACTTGTCAACAGAACGTTACTTCTCAGACGCCACAAATAGCTAATCTAGATACATAAATGGGAAGTTCATTGATTTATCTGAAAGTCAGAACTGTGTAGGAGTGTAAACATCAAGTTTTTGATGATGAAAATCAAATGATAGTTACGTACATCACGAAATCCTTTCTCTCATGGACCTAAGTTAATATTTCATTATTACTTTTAAAATTTTGTGTTTGTGCTGTTGGCCATTGAGGAGAGAGTCAGACGAGGAGGACTGGAGCCAACTCTGAGGGTAGTATCATGTCACCGATAATCATGATCATAAAAATGCATTATCTTCGGAATTTGTGAAATTTCAATTCCGTAGGATGAGAGGAACTGTTCGAATTCAGCCTGCGAGGTTTGACCCATCCATGATCCATGTTTGTGTATTAGTGCTAGAAGTACTTTTAACATACTAACTATAAAAGTTTGTAAAAATCAATATTATATATAGAGGCATTGATTCGTATTGTACAGTGTAAGTCCATAAAGAACGCGTAATGGAAATTCCATGTGCTGATCCAATCTGCCGCGAAGCTTTTAGGCCGACTAGCCGAGTGTTTCGTTTTACACTTAGTTTATATGCGAGCAATTACTTCCTCTGCACGAAATGCAACGCCCCCGTTCCGTCGTTATTTTAGTTTTTCATTTTGTTATTAGGCTGTTACGCCGTTTTGTTGTTCGTCCATATAATACATTTAATATCCTTTGAATATTGCATTAGTTGAAGCCTTATTTTTTTTCTTTAAAGTAATAAGAAAACTGTGACTTTTGAATAACTTACTACTAGTGCTTCAGCTTTAGAGATTGATATCACAGATTAGATTTATGATAAGAATGTTAATCGTAAAAAGGACAGTTATCGTTTTTTTTGGAACGAAGTTCCTTATCGCGCGTTTTGAAAGGGGGCTAGACGGAAAATTTTCTTACGAAAAGTTGGCACGATACTTTTTGAAGTGATTCAGAGAGTTTTACTTTCTGAATCACTTCAAAAAACAATACTTAAATAAAATTAAATGAAAGGAACTTCGTTCCATCCGGGTGTCCCTTGACACCTCTCATTTCGACAAATTTTTTTAATATGAAGTAGGTAATATTATCTAAAGGGCCATCGGCTTTTGAATTAATACTTAAATAGATAAAGTAATAAGGATATTTATTAATCGCCACTTGGGGTGGCAGAATACTTACCACAGATCCCTGCTGGCAGACCCGGGCGTTGCGTCGTAAGAAACACGCATCTTTTCGTGTCGGGAGCTAAAATATTAAAATTGCGTAACAAAGAAGAAAGCTTACTTCATTGTTGTTCTAACTTTTACCTACAAATACATAGATGAAACAGAAGGTTAGGTAGGTAGTAATGTTGGGTAGTAGGTTGACATGGCCTCATAGTTAGCAACATTGTTTACATTCTGCAACCTCTGAATCACTAGCTACGAGTTACCAGCACTCTCTTACATTTTACTGTAGATGTGAACTATCATCGCGAACGTAGTATTTCAAGTATTCATAGTGCGAGTACACATCTAGCATTTATTACTCGTACATTAAGTAGACGTTTTAAAATCCTGGAATTTTACCTGTAAATTATTTTAGTTGTAGAATTTCATCCTACAACTCTGTGTCATTATTTTTTACTTAAAATTTTATGCACGGTGAATTCATTGTCATCAACAAAGAATTTTGGAGTATTGGACAAAATGCTAAAGACGCCTTAAAAACACTTATTAACCGATAACCCTTCAGTTCACTGGCTAACTTGCACAACAATCGTTAATCATACCCACTTATTGCCAATTCAAACTCAGGTCAAATTGCTTTATCAATTGAATGGTCATGTAACCATTAAACTCGTAGCAATGTCCGTCGTGATGTGTGTTCGCGGCCGCCGGTGTGGGTAGTGTGGATCACGGACTCGGCTAAACACAAATCAACACCGATTCTCCATTTGTTAGACACGGGAATGTAATTATGGCCGGAACACTTGGCGGGGTGGGGTGCACTGCGGAGGCGCACGTCATTCAAGCTTTTAGTTTGGCGCTCGACAGCGATCGTTACTTCGGATTCATAATGCTCGTTTCGGAGAACGTGGCCTCACTGTTTTTCATTATGATGGCATTTGTTACGGCTCTCGTTCCATTAAGAGTTTTGGAAAATTTGGAACCGCCTCCGCGTTGTGTTGTTTTGATATCTCATAATAATAATAATAATAATAATAATAAAAATGTTTTATTTGCTCTCACAACATGATCTTAGCTTATGGTAGACTTAAAATACTAACAAAATAAAGAATTTACAACCAAAAGATCTACTTTGTGAGAGCTTGGTGCCTGAAGTAGGTATCCGAAGAACCTGAGTTACAGGTCACCAATGCCCTCCCGCGGACAGATTTAAGGTAACAATGTCTTTTATTTCTATTTTAGTATTTTGTGTGTGTGTGTGTGTGTGTGTGAGCGTGTGCGTGCATGTCTTTGTGCGAGTGTGTGTATGTGTGTGTGTGTGTGTTTTACGGCTATAATGGGATAGGTTAGGGAAAGACGATTTTTATTATTATTATTTTTATTTATTGGTGAGGTTATTAAAGTCTAGATTGTAGGAGATTTTCTGTTTCATCGTAATTTAATGTTTTGAGGTAGTTTATGACCGCTTGTTTGCATCTGTAAATGGGTAAAGGATATATATTTAAGGCCATATTGAATTTATTGTATAGAGCGTTACCTTGGTAGCAGAAGAAATGACGGGATGAAGCTGTATTGTACACTGGTGCCGGGCAGACCGTTCTCTTTCTACGTTTGTCTTTGAAAAGCTGTGGGTCGTAGTTCAATTGCGTATGTTTTTTGAGAATGGTTTGTAGGATAAACGTTTGTCGGACAGTTAATACTCCCCATAGCCTGTAGAGGTCAGCGGTTGGATAACGAAAAGGAAGACCAGCTCCCACCTTTAGAATACATCTTTGAGCTCGCTCAACCTCTATCATGAAAGTTTTGGCTGCTCCACCCCACGATGAGATGCAGTAATCTATAAGCGACTTGCATAGGGCGAAGTAGACCGTTTTTATTATATTGAGGTCGGATACCTGTCGCAGGGATCTGAAGATATAGGTAAGTTTTCGTAGTCTTGTCACTAATGACTCGATGTGTTGCTTGAAGCTTAGTCTTTGATCAATAATGACTCCCAGGTATTTAGTGTTCTCCACCCTATCAAGCTTCGGGCAAAAACATGATGCCTTGTGAGAATCGCATGAGTGTACCGTTATTGTTAGTGAAGCCGGTGGGAGAAGGTTACTTTTAAGTCCGAAAGGTATGTAATTAGTTTTGGTGATGTTCAAAGTTAATAAATTGTTTTGTAACCACTTTCTGACCTGCTGAAACCCCGACTGGGCTATCTGGTAGCATTCTTCCCAGCTATTTCCGGCGAAAAAGAGAGCCGTGTCGTCTGCGAAGGTTAGGACTTTTCCACCACGGAGTTTGAGCTGACACAAGTCATTTATATACACCAGAAATAATGTTGGCGAGACTATGCTACCTTGGGGAAGCCCGAACTCCATGGTTTGTTCGTCACTCATCAGATGTCCAATTTTCACTCTTTGCTTTCTGTTTGTTAGGTAGTCACCAATCAGTTTTAGCGGTAGGCCTCTTACCCCTAGTCTTTCTAGTTTATTTAACAGGTGTGGGATAGAGACTGTGTCAAAAGCTTTTGCGAGATCAAGGAAAATTGTTAGGCATTTGTTACCGTTGTCTAAATTTGTAATTATTGAGTTAACTAATTCGTGTACTGCGTCATTTGTTGACTTACCTCGGCGGAATCCAAATTGTGAAGGTGAGAGCAGGTGATTCGATTCTAAAAAGTTTATTAGTCGATTATTAATTATCCGTTCTAGTATTTTTGATAGAGTGGGCAAGATAGAAATGGGCCGGTAGTTGTTGACACAATCTCTATCCCCTTTCTTGTGTATTGGCTTTAGGACCGCAATTTTAAATGCTTCCGGGAAAACTCCTTCGGTCATCGCTAACGTGCAAACATGTGTGATTGGTTTAATCAGCATATGTATATATCGTTTTATTATTTTTGCAGAGATTTGGTCTACGCCTACTGCTGAATTGGTATTTAAGGAATAGATAATTTGGGTAATTTCATTTTCGTCCGTCGGTCTCATTAAAAAGGAATTCAGCACAGTGGGAGTATGTTCGTTAGTATGAATGGGGGTAGTTTTATCGTCGGTTTGTGTTTTTTCAGCTAAATTTTTACCAATACACGCAAAAAACTTGTTAACCGTATTGAGGCTTTCTATTGGGTTATTCTTTGACATTAAACTACACGAGTGATCTGGGGATCTGTTTAGCCCACTAATTTTTTTAATAACTTCCCATAGTCTTTTCTTATTCCCTTTTGTTTGGTCTATTTCTTGCCTCTCGTACGCTCTTTTTGCTTTCTTTAGGATAAAGTTACAATAATTGCGGTATCTTTTATATATAAGTTTTAATTCATCGTTCCCGGGATCCCTTTTAACTTTTTTATACAATTTGTCACGGTGTCTTAGACAACGTAAAAGTCCTTTTGTTATCCATGGTTTGGTTGTCCTCTTTCTATTTGGTAGTTTAACTGTTTTGTAGTTGTTTTTAATGGCCGTTGATAGTAACTCAACTAGAATATTTGCTGCTGCGTTCGTGTCAGTATAGTTTTGAATCTGCTGAAAGTTTATATCCTGTAAAGATTCGTCCAAGCCAATGTAGTCTATTTGTATTATATTATTTTTAGGGTTATTGACATTTTTACTATGGTTCATGCTTACTGCGACACTCTCATGATCGGTAATTGAGTTTTCAATAATGAGGCAAACGGTCTCATCTGATACAAGTGATTTAAAAAGAGTGAATAGATTTTTTCCAATAAGGTGTGCTTAACGTCCTATTCTTTAGCACTGATTAGTGCTATCAAGTGGGATTATGCACTTAAGACGCTGATCATCTTTGAGTAAAGCCCGAGAGTCTATAGGATAGCAGTAGGATGTTTTATCCGCTTGACTACTTAGCTTCTTTTGTTTTCGTTCCCACTTTCATTTCGTTTCCTTTTTGGCTAGCAATGCAACAACGATGCTTTTGGTGTTGCTGATGTCCAGGGGCGTGGTAACACAGGTGTTAATATATTATATCACAAAATATGTTATATCACGACAGTAATTTTATATCGCATGAAATTTATAAGTGAACAATTTTGATAATAATTAAGTAGTAGTGCGGCAATTAAACTCAAGTTTATGGTGGAAAACTAATATTTATTTGGTACATACTGTTGTCATTCTATTTCGATAGAGTCGTAGACGTTGAACCGATTACTTTGTGCTTTTTCTATATACAAAATTGTACTGTAGATATTATATATAGAATTTTCTACATTACTCAATCAAATTTATAAAATAACAAAACAATAAAAAAATTGATCTACACATTTTTATGCTAAAGTACCTACTTAACTGTAGTTAAAATATAACTACGAATACTTATAATACGAAATGAGAAAAATTATAACAATTGAATTAATTGAAATAACATAACAACATAATAACATAACCATAACTTGATTTAAGCTCCCTACCACGAAGCAGATTATTAGTTTGAATGTGATGAAAAGCATGTAATTATAGCAAACCGATATTACAGAACACGTAAACAAAATGATTCTTGCTTCAGCTTGTAAGTTAAAACAGTAATACTGCAGTAAGCTGAAATAAAATGTATGTTTATAGCGTATAGCGTGCGCTGAGAGCAACACTGGGCCGGTGCCGGTGCCGTGACACGAGTTAAACTAAATTAATAAACTTGCTACAGTCTCGGGCTTTATTAAAAAACACTCATTAAAGCGGAGAAAAAGTAGGTAAAGTCGCCGGCGGGGACAGCGCCGCTAATTGCGCCGCCTTTATTGCTTAAATAAAGTTTTAGTGAGGGAACACAAGTTTTAATTAAAAATGTGAGAATAGTTTTTAATAAAGGACGGGCTCGGAGCGCGTATATTGCGAAACTTTAAGCGATACGCTTAGTACAGGAAGTCCGGCGATATTGCTTCTTGCGCCCGGCGCCGCTCGCACCCCGCGCCGTCGCCGCCCGCCGCGCGCCCTTCACCCAGCGCTTTCATTGACGACGCGGAGGCTGCTCTACATTGCTCAAAGGATACTTATGGATAACTTTCTGACTGATAATTACTCTGTAAAGTATTCTCCTTCCTAACAGGGAATTTATGCTTAAAATAAATTGAACTAAACTGATCTATTCATCACGTTAGATTTGACTAGCGGGTTATATCCAACATAGCTAATTAAACTCAATTTAGTTTTCGGATATCGGCAGGCGTATCGTTACAAACGTCGATACAAAGTGACAAATGATATACGTAACGAGAGAAACTAATAATGCTCGTGATTTACGCCCGCCCTTGTTATTACGACTCATGTGAAATGTAATTTCGGCAAACTGCGTGTAGTGTACACACACAGGGAAGTGTGTGAGTGTGCAATACGTTTAATAAAGGAGGGACGCGGAGTAAATCCTTCAATTTCGCCGGCACACAGCGGCGCGGCGTATTCTCGTTAACCGTGGCAATAAGTTAAACGGGCGCCCGGGCGGGCCGGTGGCCGCGGCCGTCGCGCCATCCAGGAAATTAAAAAAGGTCTTGAGTCACTGTGTCGAACCGCAACTGTTCCATCTCATATGCGATAATATTATCCGCTTCGTTTTGCAATATACCATATTACGTGCGAGACCGTACAACAAATCTAGGCAGGCGGAACACGTCAAGCCATAAAAGAAGCGCGCAACATGCAATTACCTTTATTACGTACAAGGTAAATGTAACTAATAATAAGTTTATTAAAACGTGACTATATTGTTATGAATAAGCTTAGGAAGAGAAATATGTTGGTGATCTTGTATACAAATAGTTCAAATAACTGCTACAGTTTTGTTTGCCATCAATAGATTGCGTAGCTTTGGCAGAGACTCGTATTTCAGAGGTATTACGATTTTTTTTTGAACGCAGACAGTCAGTCACATAATGTTACATATATTACAAAAAAACTATGTTTAGGTTACAGACATTGAATTCCAACACTTATTAACAGTACTTACTTTTTAAAAGTTTTCTTGCGATTAAAACTTACCCATATGACGTCACAATGCGTAATGCCGAGTAAGAGTATGTAAGCTTCTTTGTCACACACTTATTGCATGGCTCGACTGCACTACCAATTAGATGTTCGATGAAACTGTAATCAGACGCTGGTCGGATCCGGGACGTAATTAAACGGCGCAGGCGAAGAGTGATTTATTAATAGAAAAGCTCGAGCCGTAATGAAATACTGAGCGGACAATGGCGGTGAGGGCCGGGCCGTGGAAATTAAATTCTCAGCGACGTAGCGCCCTCACCGGACACACACTTGCCATTTCTTTGCGCCCACCAACTGACCACCGGTTGCTTAATAATGCACCAGTAACCCGATCTCGCTTGCATCTAAACTTCCCGCCTATCCGGAACGACCCAGGTATCGAACGATATATAAATTTGTCGACGATGGAATGTAAAGAAGATTGCTTTCTTACGAGGGAGCAGAATGGGGTGGAATTGAATTTGGGCCGGAATTCACTACCGATAAAGTACTAAAGATGTCCGAGTCAGTATCAATTATGTACGTTTCGGAAAGAAAATATCGTAAATGTTAATTAATAATTGTATGGAAAACAACAGCTGTAATAACAATTTTCTGAAATTACTTTCCGTTAATTGAAGCCCGTATTAGCTTTAAGACTTCAATTTCTTATGGACGTTAATAGCAGAAATCAACTTGAAAAACATCTCTGGAACCTACTTTGTAAATTAGTGAATTAAAATATCCCGATCCCATCATTATATTAGAGTGCTTCACCCCTATTCCGGCTCCCACCCTCGGCCCGTATTGCCGGCTTGCACACTCCGACACTCGCCTCTCCTCGGCTCATTCCGTCGGAGACCTTCGTCGGGAGCGCTCCTACCAGTTTACCGCCGCGAGCCGCAAACTTTACACGAGCTCATTTACTCTAAGCATTTCCGTCGCTGTACAAAATCATCTCTCGAATCGCCGGGAAAATTATCGTGCTACACACACTCTACGAAATTTTCGCCGACTATTCCTGCTATTTGGAAGTGATTAAGCCCATAAATTTGGCTAAAAGTGACAATTAAAGTGGACAACTTTTAGTTTAGTGCTTCAATAAAACGCTACTGTGAAATTCCAACAAGTTATTGGACAAGGCTTAGGATTAACTGTATTCGCTGAATTGTGAACTGTAAACGCAAGGAGTGGTTTAAGGTATGTGATAATATTACATAGGTACATAAGTTTTGTTATAATTTAATTATCACTTAACTTAATAGTCATTGATAAAAATAACTCCTTTTGACGTCTATTTTGACACACTATAAATTTAACGTATTTTAGAACATTGTATTATATAAAAAACTATTAATTTTTATAAACATTTTTATTTCTAAGCAGGAAAACTTTAAATTAGGTACAGAACGTTTCCTTAAATATTTCCTCGAATTACTTACAACTATGACACAATATACAGTCACGTCTTATATCGTAATAATTATTACTTGTTATATTCTTGTAATTTCATTAATCCGTTTGTTATCATACCGTCGACAACCCTAAGAAAAGCGCCGCGCGCATAAACAAACAATGCGAGCTTTTTGTAGGTCTACGGCTCTACGCGTGATAAGCTTTTAATTACCAAATAACATTTGTATTTTTTGTCTTGTAATTCTTGACTTTTAAACGCGTTCATGCATTATCATTGCTCTTGTCAGTTACACGTTTATTACAGCCTAAGTTTTATTGGGCAATTTAACGTTATAAAACATTATTGAACAATAAAATTGTAGGGAAGGAAATTAATATTTTTACAAGCAATGATTGTTGGCGCTAGACCATTGTTCTTAAATTGTTTTATTTATAATTCAGAGTCATCAAATCCGCTATTTACTAGTATACTTTTAATCTCTTAAGTACGCTACCGGCCAAAAAACATTTTGGGTAAAAATTTAAACTGTAATGCCTAAATTAGTGGCTACCTAAATTACATGGGATGATAGGGTATGATGTGGGTAGATAATAGAGAATGCAACAGGTAAAGGGAAATGGTTAATGAACTGATATGAAATGTAGCGAAGAATACTGAAACACTAGTCTCAGTAACAAACCTGGAATCAGACTCGTTCCTTAAAGACAACTGCTATCTGTGGCAAACACAATAGGACAGAAGATCTCAATTATTTACGATGTCAATGGGTAGAAAAATAGTACGAAGATCCCATGAATTGACCTTACAATGTGGACTGATCACCTAACACTTGGAAACATTGTAAGAACCTTAAAAATATATTACTTAATTTTTATTTAATCTTTACCTCCAAAATATTATACGTCTCACACAACATCGTAAAAATTTATGTCTTATAAAATAATTAAACAAAAATATTGTAGTACGGGGTTTTCAATTCACCCAAACATTACATGTTGTGGTGACTCGTCAAATTAATCGACCCTGTCTGCAGTTAAACACATAAATTAATACATTTTATACGACCAATACTAAGAATGACTTCAATTGGAGCCTTAATTGATGTTGGTGATCGGACTGTGAAGCATTTCATTGTTATCAAAGACATAAATATAGATATTGTTTGAAATCTATAAAGATAAGTCTACACATACACCTGTAATTGAATGAATTATATTATTTATGGTTTCAACATACTCATTAAACATTTCTCAACGTTTTACACGCAAGATAATTGGTGTTACCCAACATGGTTTGGGGAGGGAATCACTAGGGCTTCATAGTTATGCGCTCCCACGAATACGCATAATGATGCATCACCATTATAACGGGTCTTGCCGCCTCTTGTTATAATTATTGACAATTATTTTCGCGCCCTTATGAATATTGCATTTTCCTCATTGTTACTTAAGTTGTTGCGAAGGTGTCTGCTGAATTTATTTATTTCAACAAATCATATCACTCCAAAATTGTAAATGACCGTTAACTCTACCTTCACACCGTATTAGTGTAAATAAAGGCCTTTTTCGTAGCCTGGAAAGTAAGACGAACTTAAGTTAGAGTTTGTTTTGTAACATAAAAAAATACGTGGTTACTTCGAAAACTTAGGGTACAATCCTAATTAATTATATTTCTCTTTTCACAAATTTCATAGCAAACTTTAAATTTAATTTTATATATTATCAAAAAAAATAATCATAACAATATTAAATAACTTTTCTTCGTCTCGTCTGTCTAACTCTAAAGGAATATATTTATTACTTTTAATTATAATTAGTAGTACTAGAATGATATTTATTTATGTTCAATATTACTAATTAAAATTTCACATTAATCACATCTTGACACAAGTTAATTAAAATGATAAACACTAGCATCAGTAATTAAATATTCATAATGCTAATGAGCATGCCGTTTAATTGCAGCAAATTTTGTGCTAGTTTTAATAATTTATTATAATTAATGTTAATGATATAGGCATGACATTTTTTTATCATCAATGACGCTGCAAGCTTTCGAAAAGATTATGCGGCCTAATCGCATAAAACAGAACTAAAACATTATACTACAAAAAGCATAACAATAATATAACATTTATACCTACATGTACTTCTTTGCTTGTATTAATTATTATAAACAAATAATAATATTATCCTCCAATTTATATGCTTAACTACATAACAACAAACAACGAATACACAACAAATATTGACACTTGCTTTCAACGGTTAATATGCTATTAATATATTATAGTAAAATACTATAATATGAAAGATTGATTTAATTAGATTCTACTATAATACACACCTTGACAAACAATTTTATCATAATGCTTGTGTATAGAGAAAGCTACGCATTGTGTCCCAATTTAATTGATTTCATTAACTAAGCTTCGCCTATAATTGAAA
This sequence comes from Thymelicus lineola, assembly GCA_963932265.1. Taxonomy (NCBI): domain Eukaryota; kingdom Metazoa; phylum Arthropoda; class Insecta; order Lepidoptera; family Hesperiidae; genus Thymelicus; species Thymelicus lineola. Next base: position 9,227,073 of record OZ010687.1, on the reverse strand, counting down.
GTAGACAGTTTCTGCACAAGAGAGGGTAAGGTAATTACAAGATCCAATTTAGAATTGCCAACTCTACACTTTGCTGTTAGTTTGAAACAAAAGCTTAATTAATTAAGTCGAGAACAATTAAGTTCACTGCCGTAATATTCTCAGCAATTACGTGGAATTCGATGTATTTTGTAGTCGTCGGTAATTACCGACGAGACTGGAATCAGATTGTATCCGACACAAATACAGCACACATCCATTAATTAAACAGTGAATACAAACAGCGGGGTAATTGGAAAATCTAATCGCTAATTTATTATCAACACTGGTAGAGGTTACTTTTATGTTTTTGTTTTATGATAACTCTTGAACGCCGCACAATCGCTACTACTGTACTAGATAAGTGCTTTGGGTCGGTGTCCATTACTCATACGGTGTAGGAACGGGATTGTAAAGGCAGCACACGCCATGGAAAGGGTTTAGGATGTCAATTTGGAGATTGGTGTATGATAAATCCGAAATGTTAGGACATGAGGACGTCGGCGAGCAGAGGCAACGAAGCAGTGTATAGTGAGACACATTTCCGGGCGTATCCGTCCAATTAGCGAGAGTGAAGCGTGGAAGAGGCGCGGGTGCGGGCACGTCACGGGGTCGGTGCGGGCGGAGGCTGGACGTTGCCTGCGCGCGCTCGTTACGCTCCCGCCTCGTTAGGAGAATTGTTTGTTCGAGTATGTAAAAATGTGTTTATTTGCACGTACGCTCCCGGCTAAAAAATATATGAAAAGACCCTTTTAAGACTTTTAATGATTTCCCGGCAAAGGGAAATTGGGTTAGTTATTTTCCCAGGGGTTGCCCCTCGTTAAGTTTTAATGGGGTAGCTAGCTACGACGTAATCAAACGTGCTTATTTAAGTTAACGACGTTTACAGGTCTGTACTCAGGTTGTCAATAGAAGTTACTTAAAGAAGACTTCTGCTTGTTAGGCTCGAGTTTAAAGTGCTTACTTGTTAACGAGAAACCATAGTTAGTGATTCGTACTCGATGATACTTTTCCTCGTTTCAAGAACTCGTTAATAACACATATAAGAATTGGAACTTAATGTGCCACCTACCAAGCAACATGTTAATCAGTAGCAAGTTAGAAATACAGAGCTTCCGGTGCGCTCGGCGGTACTCGCACCGAGTCCCTGTTATAGGCAGAACGCCTAATTAATCTTCAGTAAAATGTCGACGCTGCTTGTTTTTGCCAGGAACTCGGCTCATTAGAGCGACGAGGCATGTTGATTACATTCTGCAGCGCTTATTAGCGCAAACTCTCATTAGGGGCCACTATTGTTGTAATTAAACAACGAGCAACATCGGCACAGATCGCGGCGCTCGAATCGACACGAAATAGCCTCTATCCACTCGGAATACCGCTTACGGTCTGTCGGCGTGTGTTAGGATATAACATTGTGGAAATTTAATTAACAACTCAATAGTTACAAAGAACGAGGGGGTTCTTGCGGTGTCTGACATGATTCTATTGTTATCTGCGGCGGTGCAAAAAAGTGTAGGTTTGTTTAGAAGTGGCTTACACAATTACGTGAAGGTACTCGGTTCCGGCGGTACCTACGTCGTCGGGTGGCGGGCGTGAGTTTAATTGGACGACAGAGGGCGCGGGGAGCGAGGCGAGTCCGCCGGGTACCGTACCCCCTAAGGCGCGGGCCACACAGAAAAGACGTAAGACGAAGACGGGGCTCGGACCTGTCGCAGACAGGACGCCGTTAAAACATATAGAAAAGACAAGGAACGGGCGTGACGGTCGGTGCACACTGGGCTTTTCCCGGCCACAGAGTACTTAATCACTACGTTTTAAGAGACCTGCTCTCCGCGTCCTTTCCGCTCCCCCGCTGGCGCCTACGCAGGCCCGCGTCCTGTCCTTTCTGTATGTTTTGCAATAGGGCGCCGACGAGTCGGCGTTCGTGTCGGCGTCCCGTCTTTTCTGTATGTTTTACGTCGCGACGGCTGCATACATTTTGTATGAAAGTAGATTAAACGGGCGCCGCGACTGCGACGGGTCCGTGTCTTGCGTCTTTTCTGTGTGGCCGGCGCCTAACACTTCTAATTGGCTCGCCAACACTAACAGGAGCGCTTTTCTCTAAAATGTTTACTCATCGTCATTACTTATAATAGGGCCTGATTCCTCAAGAGCACCTGCCCGCCCGTCCGAGGCGCGTTACAGTTTATGCTCATTAACAATCTGTGCCAGAACTCTTTTCATTACGTTAAACGACGCGAGCGCATTATCGCAACTCAGCTTTTAATTCCGAGATTAACAAGCTTATCTGTGAACGTATCGCGCTGTTTATTAAAGGGTAGAGAAAATACGTTATTGTAATGTTAGGATGATGTAACCAGTAAATTATTTTAAGTAATCGTTAATTGCATAGAATATGCTTGTTTTTTACAATGCGCAACTAATTATGCTAATAATTTAATTATGTCAAAGTTTTTGTAATTTATTGGATGGATTTATTGTTATTTTTAATAGATAATTATTATATTACACAATCATTGCTGAAAGTAAATAAATAATAAGAAGTATTAATGGTTAGTTAAATAAGAAATAATTACAACACTTTGTGAATTAAAAATCTGTATTTACTAATTAAGATCACTTTGCTGTCTCGTCTTTATTGGAATCGTTATTTATTTCAATAAATATAAAGTGCTTTTACATAAGACACTAACCAACCCTATCGCGTACAGTACCTAGTTAATTTATCTTACCGCTGTTATGATAACAATCGTTAATTAAACTTAACATTTATGTTATTAAAATTTATTTTACAGCTGATAACTCATGTCTAGATTAACTAACATTATAAAGTTGTCTAATAATAAGCAACAAGTTATAGCAATGTTGTAATGTAACATAATGAAAAAAAACTATGCGATAAAAAAATTAAAAAGGTAGTCTTAATCGAAACTCAACATTTAATTACGACAATACATCAAAAATACATGACTCGTAAGAAAATATCTGATATTAAATAGATATACTTAGGCATTGGACGGTTCTCAATCTAATTTGCAAAAGAATTGTGAATACCTACGTCTTGACCTTCGGACGTTAACAAGGAAATTGAAAAGAGTTTGTTGCAGCGATGTATAACACAACATCCAATTTCCGGCTCACTTTTCAAATCATATTTAGTGGGGATACAGGGAATTCCAAAATTTTTCACAAGAGAAATATGCATGAGAATATAGGATATATAACATAGGATATAGGATATAGATATACTTAGAATAGAATATAGAACATAGGAGTTTTCCAGTATGAGATTCTTATAAGATAAATATACTTACAATTACTTTATATTTTATCAGGGACTCTATAAATACCATGTTTACCCTATTTTATTGTGTTGCAGTTAATTTTGTTGATACTTAACTTACTTTGTTATTACACCTGAAATTAGAAACATTTATTTACTACACTAGTAAACATAAAGCCAATAAATGCATCAATTAGTAAGTTCTTAAAATAACCATGGTATGGATGCGTCGACAGTCGATACGCATTTCTGCCAATACGATACCGATACTGATTTTACAAAAGTATCGTTGATACCGATACAGATACCGATGCGGCCACTGCAAGCTTCAAAAGGTGGAAAACGTTAAGCTCTGGGTTTAGAACAGAAAATAAGTATACATAGATCGAAAACACAATACATACTTAAATACATAATATTTATTTGGAATATTGTTTAACTAAAAATATCTTTTAATTATTCTAATTAATTTGTTTTAAAAATAGTTTTTAATTGTATTAATTTTCTTTGTTTATGTTTATATATTTTATAAGTTACAATTACTCATTTGTTGAACAGTCATGCTTCCTCCATGTCTGAGGCGGAGACATCTGCGATACAATTTAATACTATTGTAGTAGTTTATGAATATTTCAGTGTGCCATAATTGTTATATTGTGTTCAAATAAATAAATTAATTAATTAAAAAGAAATTTTGCAGTCATAGTAAATTAATAAAAAGTGGGTAGGTATTCCCGTAGCAAAAATATTGCAGAAAATTATTTTAAATTCCTTTTTTTTCGTACATGTTTGCTTAATTCCAATGAATGTAAAATGATACTTGAAAATTATCTAAAGTAACGCTCACGTCAGATAAGTCAATATAATATTACCGTTCAACATGTTACTATATTTTGGTTCCTGTAAATTTCCATACATGTTGCCAGTTGGTTGAGGGTGTTGCAATGTCAGGCGGCGTCAGGCACCCGGCAACCGGCTGCTAGCTGCTAGCTGCTCTGCCGGATATAAGCGGCTATTTAATTTCCGCGCCTTCAATGATCGTTTTATACTCACATGATCACATCACCCGCACTCGCTTTTAACTGTAACACTGACATTGATGATAATTCAAGTTTCTCCTTACGCTATTATAATTTACAGTTCAAAAATTAACGACATAATAAACAATGTATTTTGCATTCATTTGTAATAAAAGTTAACTGTTAAAAAATAATGAGCATTTGTGCTGTGAAGTTAATTGTGTATGAACTCTTACCCTATTCAAGTATAAGGCTAATTGCAATTAGCGTTCACGGTTTTGAATATTATTATATTATATTATCCGTTGACTCCATTTAGCATACAACACTTGCGAAGTTTCAGACAGTCTTATGTTTTGAGTGACAAATCCAATTTTATTCTCGACTGCCCCTCCGCCCCTCCCCGGACCGATCAGACCTTATCCAAATTGGATCTTGAATAATAAAGAATCGGGGCGATTGGATTTTATTCCTTAAATTCAATTAGCACACGAGGGTCGTGTGTGTGACTGCAGCCGAAAGATAGAGGCACATTATCGTATTATAAGGGATCTTAGAGTTTTATTTTGTTGGGAGGGAAATCTTACAAGTGAAAACTCGATACGAGTACAGTGTACACCAACATTAGCGAATAAAGGCGTTAATTTATTGGAAGAATGTTTTGTGTTGAAGTGGTTTAATGTAGACTGAAATGTGATATTTATTTAAGTAGGTATATTTCTAACGTATTATAAGGTACTAAACACATAATATTATTATTATTATATTAATACGTAAAGCAAAAACTTTGTACCCCTTTTTATACCAATTATATATACGCGGATAGCGGTCGCGTAGTATTAAATTTGTCGGGGTTAAAATTTACATGGAGACGGAGTGCAGAAAGCATTGAAGTATTATTACTAACGTATAGAACCGACACCGCAAGCACGATCTATGTCCCAATGAATTAACGCCAATGGGCTTCAATCTTCAATGGATTCGTTTGATTTAGAAAGGAGAACGGGGGCTCAATTTTGAAAATCGAACCTTCCGGGCGCAACACACTTTTTGTTCGAGATATCTGTTCTATGTTCTATGACTTATACTTCAATGGCTGAAAGCTAGTATTTCTATAGAGTATGCATTAGAATTTCATAAATAAATAAAATTAAACATTACATTCACTACCATGCGTTTGACACACACACGTTTAATATGCACACAAATATCAATGTGCAGTAACCCTTTGACACTTACAAGTTACAGTCGAATGTTAACCGCACAGCGGGTCTCTAGATAGACCACATGCGCCGGCGTTGCTCTTATTTTATTCGAATAAAGAATTGAAATTGAAAATTTGAATAAGATATTTTTTTATTCATACCTAATTTAAGATAAATAAAGAAAAAGCATGAGCTATAATAAAAAAAAAACTAATTACTTATTTGTTCTTACCTCTTCTGATAGTATAAGTGTTTTAACGTCAAATTAATCTACAATGAACAAGGCAAAACATTTAAAGTAAATCCAATAGTAATACAGCACGCAATAGCTTTAAACCATAGTCCTGCGTCCCATTAGATCGAATGTATAAATATAATAAATTGTCGTATTATCGCTGCTACGTTTGACATAAACATCGAAATCTACTTAAAGTAATGGAAACGATTTAATGTTGTACCTACCAGAGCAGAATCAGGCCGCCCGATAAGACGAGTTTCGTCGAGTTATTATGTTCTCGATCAGATTATCGTTTGTCATAAATTACTGCAACACCGCATGATTGTGATTAGGGGTCTATAAAGCGTACTTAGACTTTGAATTTGCTCAGACAACAGTCAAATCTACAAGATGAATGACACTTTGTTATTAAGAAAAAAATAAAAGTCATAAATCGGCTAATGTTAAGGTTGATTTGGGACTATTAGTTTTGTTCGGATGATTTTAAGTCTGAGCAAACCCTAAGTACGGTTTATAGATCTCACCCTGAGTATTCAATCCTGTAAACTTAGGTTTCGTTAGCGAAATTTCAATTGTAATAACATGTTATATAAATCGATGGTTAGTGATTATTTGATAATTATGCAGATCTTCCATTATAAACTCCCGATAGAAAAGTAAAAGAAAAGAAAGTGTCACAAAAATTACTGGTACCTTAAAATTAATTAAATCAATTATATCATGCATTTGCGGTTTAAAATGGCTCGCTGGCCATTTTAGGTTTCAATTAAAGAGTAAGTTCTGGATATTTACAACTTCGCTTATCTTTTCCTCGTTGTATCTATATAGTTAATTTACTCTGTTTTGCCTTGTTATTAAAGTTGTATTTATTATAGATATGACAATTTAGTCCCTCAAAATATATTAACATTATACGTCTTTCATGTCGGTATGATTATTTTATAAGAGATTCCATCCATTATTATTCTATTTGTATTGCTATTGTATACAGTAGGAACGAAGACCTCCATGGAGGCAAAACAATGATACAAACATCATGATACAAATTCAGCTAAACATGTTTGCATATCCCTCATAAACTGATGTTGCGCCAATGATATTAAACTATAGATACGTTATGCCCTTATAAATCAACCAAAAAATCTGTTCCGACCGAGCTACAACACACACACACACACACACGTTTATATTTTGTTTCACTACACCAATCCTTATTACATTGGTAAATTATGTAAAAGGGATGGCACTACTAAAACCATAGTGAAAAAGACAGCTAGACAGCCTCAATCAGAGGCAACTATCAACTACCTGAATTAAAATCGCTATACTTGACTAAATTCGACTGACGTAATTTCAGCGCCGTCTTGGCATATCTACCTCTTTTTATATCGTACATATAATATCATTGTGTTGCGCTCACAATATTAGCTCGAATCAAAATACACATGTCGCCGTTCTGACGCATGGCGTCGCTCTAAATTGACTGTCCATCATCATGTTTCCTACGTGAACACCAGTTCCCAACCTTGTAAGCCTTGTATTTTCTGTTTTTTATTATATAACTTAATTGGTATGTACGCCTACTTCGTACTTCTCTCCGTCACACTGGGTTGGCTGGTAGAGAATGCCAATAGGCATTAAGTTCGCCCTTTGTTAAACCTAGCTTAAGGTGAATACAATAAAGATTTTAAATAAAAAAAATAATTAAGTAATAGGTTCTTATTTATTACTAGCACTCAGCCAGCAGCTTTCCCCGCATTTTCCGGCATAATAAAGTATCCTATATCACATTTATAATTAATTATTAGTAGGCAGAAGAAAGTAGAGTTATTTCTTACGTTTGTAGATGATACAGGACCTATATAATTTTATTTAAAGTATAATTATGTCGGATAAATAATTGTCTTAAATTTAACTAGATTTTAAAACTTTAACTCAATAATCATTTTAAGTTACTGCTAAACAACACAAAAACAACATTCAACACAAAAATTCCGAAAGATAATTGATCGTCTTTCAGTTGAATTTTCTTTTTAAATTTTTACAGTATCTAAGTTCAACCAAGATTTCTATTCTGCCTAGATTTATTTAGATTATTGATAAAAATTATATTATAAGTTCTACCTAATGCACGAATCTCAATAAATATTGAGCGTATATTTTCATGTATTTAAATCATAAAATATAACAACATAGGTAAAAGAATAAAATTTTATAAAATATGTAAAACTTGAATAATAATTATTTTTATTAATTTAATAATGAAATGTAAGTTATTGAATTTTGAAAGGATTTCTCCTTTTAACTGTAGATATATTCAAAATAATTAAATTTTAATTTAAAGCCCTCATCGGCCATGGATGGTGTCATTAATATTCTTAAGCTAAAATACAAACCTGCTCTACGATGGAACCAACTAATGAGGCTAAACTCGTGGTTCTGTATATTGTGTAATTTCCTCGCGAGTGTATTACGCCCATTAGTTTTGTAAATAGTTGCTCGCACGAAAAGTAAATAAACACTTACTTATCTTCGTTTGACAGCGCGTGAGTAGTCGAGACATGTAAGTATAATAGCTTATTTAAGCAAGTATCGCGACAGAATATGGAAAAAGAATTTTACATAGTCAGAAGGTGTTGTATGAAGGAAATTATAACTATATGTTAAGGATTCACACATTTTTTAAATTCATAGCCTGAGTAGATTCTGAGTTTTATTTTATTTGCCGACCAGTAAATAAAGTAACTATCAAAACCCTAATCCCCTAACGCTAAAACCTTATATCGTGTTTATTTGACCAAGAAAAAAATATCTAGAAAGTTAAATCGTACTTTAATAATGTGGTTCGAGAAAAAGCGGTCTGAGTGCAAGCGGTAAGCGACTAGCGAGGCTGACGGATAATGTAAGTGTTGCGAATCGGTGGCGTGCGGCGCAACCTTAAAAGCAATATCCGGCACCGCGCGCGCCGTCCGGAAATGAACCGGAAACAGCGGTGTATTAAGCCGCAGGTACCAGCCCTTCAATTTATAAACGCTCGCGGCCGTACTCCACTCACCACTGCACTAGCTGAGCTGCTCTACCTTATATCCGGTGAACTTAATTTGTAACTCACACTAGCGAAATGAGAACTTCGCCGCCTCCGCTGCAGTTGCAACTTACACACCCGCTGTTACGTCTTTGTTCGATATATCGCAAACACCGACGTTTATTCAAAACAGGGCTAAGAGGACAATATCTAAAATTACATTCTCTCGGCCTGAACTAACAGTGAAATGAAATAAAGTCCGCAAACAAAAGTTTGCAAATCCAATATGATTTGGCGCGTCGGTAAACATCGGCGGCATCCCGGTGATATCGCAAACGAATAACATTAAACTTTGTATGGATTGAATGTAGAAAACCAATTTCGGCGCTCGGCGAGTGCGAGCCAATGGGATGAGGGTGTCAGAACGCTTTGACAGCTCTCTGATTGAAAAATACGGAAGCCTGTTTATGGAGCAAGTGAGCTCGACATAAGTTCTTCCAACGCCTTGCTCACACATAATACTATAATATATGCAATCATCTTCTTTATGGTAATAAACAAATTTAAAGAATCATTAATTTAACAATTCAATTTTTTTTGTTTAGTAAATTCTGCCGCAACGTTCTGTGTAATATGCTTTTCCGATGGATCGGATATGGTAAATACTTCTAATTGAAAGCAAATAACGGCATTGCAGTTAACAAGACCCATTCTTATTAACACTTGGCTCTATAAGGCCAACAATAAATTTACACCAGGTCTGTTTACTTGCTTAAAATACTTTGCGACACATTTTAACAATTCACCGTGAAACGCCCAGCTGTGCTTAATGCTTCGATACTGACACCATAGTTAGTGTCATTTTGTTTTTTGTTAACTTAACGACAACCAACTTGTCTTTTTATTTGGTGTTCAATTACATGCAAATAGCAAATGGTTAGGATATTTAGTTACACATTCCATCGATTCACGGACAAACTTTAGCAGAATGCTATACCATAATATTTCTTTAATGAGTTCTTTACATTGACATGTACAGTGTTTATCAGCGTTACAAAATGACCAAAGTATCCAACATAATATGGAAAAGTAGTTTCTCCATATATGAGTAAAATTTAATTAAAATTAATGCATATTACCTACATGCGATTAAAATGTCTGCCGTCTTTCAAAGTGTCGGCTTAATTGCAAGTTAAGGTCATATGAACGGGGGCACAGTTTTCTGCAAGGTAGACAGCGCGTTATTACTTTCTTCGTCCGCAAGGGTGGAAGGAATCGATGATGAATGGCTCAGGAATTATGCATGTTATGAAATATCTCATAAACAGGCGCACCAGATACGACCCTCGCGTCGATATATCACGAATTTGGACATCAGCACTCTGCTATTGGAATTCTGCAGATGATTTTCCTTCACAATTTATACGAACTGCGAAACGAGCCAATCGCGGCAAGGATTTCGGGATGGGATATGAGCTCAGCGATTCATTTAAAACGGCGAAATTAAATGTCTAGGAGATTACATTCGGGCCGTTTGGAGATTACTCAGAGATAACTAAGACGTTTATTGAACCGCCCCGGCGAACTTTTATTAGGCTCATATCTATCACTGAACCGGGCTATTTTCGCTTTACATTAGCGAAAGAACTCCTTACGTCACAGACAATATGGATATTGTATCTAATAGACCATACTGTACTTAATGAAAGTTTATTACTTTCCAATATTACTTGTAAGTACTTCAGCAAAGTAACTCAACCATAAACAATTCGATTACAATTGGATACTTTTACCTCGTGAATTGTATACATTTTATTGAATTTATGTCTGTGTTAGTTAATCCGTTAATTAAATAAACAGGTTAAAATATTAATATAAAAGTGTATAAATAAAGTCAATGCGGGCTCAAATTTAGCAATTTAAATAAAAAATTTAAGTAACGTGTTTGCCGCGGTGCATGCGAGTAATGTGTATGCATTTAAATTACGTTCAAATGCGGCATATGTGGCTCCTGAGTGGCTGCAGGCCCATCCATAGGATTAGCTTCTTCATACATAGTCATATGGGAAGTCGGCAACATTATTAAAAATCTACTTTAAACTATGTCTATTACTTATTTGGAATTCATCGATTCAGCATTGTAGATTTTGTTAAGCTACAACTAGCTAGCTATTTTGTACAGTAATACGATTTTATGACATGAATATTTTAAGCGGGCAGGGATGAATGTCGCGTCGTAAATCTTAATAAGGTTTAATGCATTAATTTTTTTACGTATGCTGTATTAACTCTGATTAATTTGCAGGTAAATGCCAAGACCTGTCCGTATTAATGTTAAAGGAGTAATTGTATCCGATTTCTTTTGAAAGTCTTTCACGAAACTCCATTAAGTTCAATCGGATCGCGTCTTAATTACAAAACGGGTGAATATTTAATTAAAAAGTTTCCACATGCGAGTAATTCCTTATTCCATGTATATGAGATTGAGTCAGCGTCGATTCCGCTCCTCGCCAGCCGTCGACATTCGACAAGGGTTTTTAATTGAACGTCGACCCATTGTGCTCGTTAAAGCGATTCAGAGTTAATCACCGCGTTTTTCGTCCGGTAATGGAAGAAAGTAATTATCAATTAACTGCTCGATAATGGATTGCGGCCGCTTATTCGACAGCTGTAACGTTCGCTTACCTATCTGTAGCGTTCGACCCCCACAATTTATCTTACCACCTACAATTTGATATGCAATCTTATTCAGTTCAAAGTTAATAAGCGATGCATGATGCAGGATGTAACTTTTGTTTAAGTTATTAATTGAGTGCCCGTTATACGCATAAACAACTTGTATCTAATACGTTCTTCCTTATCATTACTGAGGACATATTTACATGTATAATGAATTAATTAGCTCTAAATTAAAGTTTCCCAATAATTTTTGATCACATTTGCAAAGTGGTATCATGGTATGTTTTTAAATTTTATGTTTACTTCTCCCATTGTAGATTTATTACGAAAGTTAGAAGTGGCGTTTCCTAGCGTAATTCTTTCCCCTGAGTCAACATTACAAATGCAAATACAATCATCAATATGAATCATAGCTACTGTTTATACAATAGGAAAGGAAATTAATAATTGTCCATTTTGTTTAATTTAACGCAACTTGATGAAGACGAACTAGGATAACCGGCATAGCCAATCGAATATGCCGGCTGAAATGGCAATGGGACGGCCACATAGTTTGAAAAACCGATAACCCTTGGAGAAGAAAGGTCCTCGAATGGCGCCCACGTCTCGGAAAATGGAGTATAGGACACCCCCCCCCCCCCTGACCAGGTGGAATAACGACCTGCAAGCATCCGCTAGATTCAGAAGGCCCAGGACCAGTTAGAGTTTCGCAAGTTAGGGGAGGCCTATGTCCAGCAGTGGACCTCCAAGTGCTGATGAATGGATGGAATGCAACTTGGGAAGAATTGTAGTAATTGTTCTTTTAGACTTTTAATTTCATTAATTGTTCTTTTAGACTTTAAACGATAATTACAATATACGACAACATACAGAGGTTGCGGCGCTGGGCGGTGTATTTTCGCGCTAGGGTTTTACGATCGGTTATGAAAACGAGAAGCGTCGCGTCGCTCGCTGACGTGATTCTCTGCCGTGAATTAGCATTGTAAATGCAATCACAGCTGTCAGCCTGCCACCGATTCGTCGAATTTACGCGCCTTTCGCTCCACCATTGCGAACACAACAAATTATTGACTATAAATAACGATTTGCGATCAGCTCTCATTAATAAAGTAATTATGATTCTGTGCAAATTTGAATTAGTAATCAGATACCTACGTAGTTGCTTCATAACAAACTCCAAAGATGTATGTATATTACATCATTATAATAAAATTATCATTAAAATTTTATAATAACTCACGCTTCCATTTAGGGTTCGTGTGACGTTAAATATTGAAATGAAGAAGAAATAAAATTAGTTAAGTATCATATTATGTTTTGTATGCATGTATGTAATACTATTATTTCTTCTGTGGTAATACATAAAGATAGAAAAGATATATCCATGCAAATTAGATTATAATGGTACAAAAAAAACTGTATAATTTATAAAAATAGTTATTTACTGAAAGCCTATTAATATTTAGATCATCAAGAATGAATGAATGAATTTTTGATGTTGTGAAAATATACAGCAGTGAGCACTTTCCTTGATTTGATCAAATGCTACTATCAGTAACCTTTGCGATTATAAAAATAGTTTTAGCAATAAATCGATACATAACGTTCCGGCCAACTGGATAGCTAATAGTAAAATATACAACGACCACAACAAAGTAATCAGCATTGCGTATAACCGCTAATTAAGGTGCTTTATTGCAAAATCCATGGTAATTAAACGGAGCTAATAGTTGAGCTAATAGCTGATATGGCGTCTTGCGGAACCGTTACGTGTATGCATATCTATAATAACCAAGGGGGCGATGAAGCAGGAAATTATGTTGAGCTCACACCACAACTTTTAATTGACGAATACGCTACACACGTCCAAGTTTCAACTCATTAATAAATTGTTTGAATGAAAGTCAAACAGAGCGGTACAACTTATATAAATAATCAGTATCGCTAATTAAACCCACACGATCGCGCTCCAAGGATCAGTTTATCTTGTTGTTATTTAACGTGAAATTTATCGAAGACAAACAGATAGACAGGTGGATAAATGCAACACGAGTAAGTACAGTCGTACTCTGGCAGAATCCCAAATACTTAGAAAGTGACTAAGTGCTTACAGATGGAGATAAACATTTTAAGTCCCTTAATGCATTTGAGCGAGGTAAAAGATGCAGTCGATAATACAGCCGTCATTATGCCAAGAGCCGTTATTATGCCCACTCAATTATAAACGGGCCTGTACATGCCAACGAGTTTTGTGAAGTAAATTACGCTTATTGTTGGTTAATTTGCGCACAAATTGCACCTCAGGTATTATGGACAAGTTCTGTAGGGACTATTTAATTTTATTTCTTGATTGTGCTCGTATATTTTGCTAATTGGCCTAAGGAAATACAGGTTCCTAATGTACGTACGCCACATATTACATACTTATATAATAAATTTCAAAACGAAAAAACATTATTGTTAGGTATATATAATTTTATATATTTTGATAAATTCTTTCGTTCTAAGCAATTTAAAAAATAATTTTCTAGCTACTATACTAGATAAAAGGTTGTGTCACTACTAATGTTGTAAATTTGCATGTAAGATCCAGTATTTTAATTCTTTTTATATTTAGGTACTCATGCCGCCATATCTTTGTGTTCATACTGCTTGAAGGTTGACTGGGAGAGAATGCTTTCAGCATTAAGTCCGTCTTTGTCATCTGTACTTATGTATGGGGCATAATGTTTTATATAAATAAATATTTGTAAGTGCAAAATAAAAATAAAAAACTTTTAATTTGTTACCAATTTCTTTTTTTTTGGTAAATAGCTGATACAAGCACAGACGCCGAAAAGCCAAAAAATGACTGCATAAGTATATCAGTGATACCTATATGAATAAAATATTTTGACTTTTGACTTTGACCATCCATTTTTCCAATTCCATTTTATGGCACGAGTAGTAGTAGTAAT